>APFE030247874.1:2946-32674 GCA_000404065.3 Pinus taeda
AGTTGTCTAACACGTACGCTGCATGATTCCTGGCTGAGCGCAAGAGAATTGGACAAGGAACGATCGACTTCATCCACCACTTCATTCGTTATGCATTTTCGAATCATATTGATGCAAATAAAGGAGTTGGTTTAGACACATACCTACAAGTCGATGTGTTGCTGGGTCCGTTTTTGCTGCTGCATGCTCATATTCCGTTGCTGCATGCCTGGATCCTTTGTGCTATAAGCTTTTTGTTGTCTGAAGTGTGGTTATTTTTCTTTTGTAGGTATCCTCTGGCTGGATCTAAGCTACAGGAGTTCGTTTCCACGTTCAGCTCTGCACCCTCAAGCTGCTGATGTTGAATTTTCAAAGGACAGAAACTTGTTTTCACCATTGCTCCTGAACGATAGACCAGATCGATCTGAAAATTTTTGAGCATGTTCCTATCATCATTATGCACCTCCCATAGCAAAATCACGATCAATGGATTCACAGATTTCGAGAAAAATGGGAAATGACTGAAGATTACAGAGATCAATTTCTCGGAAACCGTGCATCGAAATTGGCTGAAACTGCTTGGGTAGGTTACTATCACCCGTATGCATCTCCCCATGAAACAAGTTTTGAAACGGATGCACGGATATGGAGAAAATGCAAAAATGGCTGAAGGTGATGGAGGCTGATTTCTTAGGAATCGTGCACTAGAATTGGTTGAAATTGCTCGGGCATGTTGGAATCATCCCTATACAACTCCTTGTAAAACGGTTTTGTAAATGGATGCACGGTTTTCATGTTATGGAAAAAACAAATTTCAGCACTATGTATTTTTGCTTCCAAGCATTCTGCAGTTTTTTGCATGGTAAGAAAAAATGAGCTTGGGCTGTGATGTAGGCATGGAAATGATGGAGGAGGAGTTTGAAAAAGATAGGAGGACCGATGAACCCTTTATGAAGCTTCCATGTTCGCCAAACTACTTTTTAAAATCCATTTCCAGCCTTTTGTAATTTCTACAGGAACTTTCTGTAGAAAACACAGTTTTCATAAAAGAAGTACAATGAGGTGGAAAAAATGATGGAGAAATGTGAGGGATGGAAACATGGATGCTTGCAGGCCTAACTAATAGATTCCAAGCTTTAGATTCCCTTCCAAAATAAAATCTTGCTCGCTTGAAGGTTCTACAGGATGTTTCCTATAGAAATACAGAACTTCCTATAGAAACGTCTGTAGCTTCCTGTAGAAAAGCCTGTAGCTTCCTGTAGAAAGCCCAAAACTTCCTGTAGAAGGCCCAATCTCAACCCGAATGTGACCAAATCCTAGGAGAGGTGAGTGGCCATGGAGGGGATGTCCGAGGGGGTGTCCTTGAGCCTGGTATGGACTTTTGTCGTCGTTTTGTGTGCCCCTCTTTTCCTGCAGTGTATTCCCTGCAACCTGCAATTATTTTACAAAGATTAGGCCTGATTTTTTTTTTTTTTGAAAACAACTAGGGCGTCTCATAGAGGTTTTCACCCTAATTGCCTTCCCTGGGCGCCTCCAAGGGAGGTTTTCACCCAGGGATCTTATTCTCTTTTTTTTCTTTTTTCCAACCCATTGACCGCCTCATGGAGGTTTTCAATCAATGAGCCAATCTAAGGCGCCTCCGAGGAGGTTTTCACCTTAGATTTTTCCTCTTATTTCCATTTTTTTTTTTTGTTACCCTACCCTACTTTAAAAACAAATTCGTTCTCAAGTATAAGAACTTCCAATGGAGCCATGTGCACATCGAGATTAGAGACAAAATGATGTGGAGGCTCGAAATGCATACTTTTATAGGTATCTGAATTTCAAAAAACAAATTATTTGACTTTGAAGGGATCGAGCATAGCTGAGGAAGAGAGTACTACTGCAACTCAGTGACCGTCTGAAACCATGTCTCAATATAGCTCTGATATCCTTGGTCCTTCTGCTGATCTGGATCATTCTCCATATCTTCTTCTATCATGACCTTCACATCTTCCTCTTTTTGCTGATCTTTCTCTTGAGTACATGGAGGATTTGATGGTAACCATGAGGGAACTCTCTTGATCTCTATTTCTAATGTCTTCTCTTCATCAAGTGCAGCCCATGGTTCCTTGATCTCCTCCTTTGAATCTTCTTTTGTTGAATGTGGTCCTTCAATGTTGTCCATATAATCTCTTTCTTGCACTACTCTTCTTGAGCTATGGTGAATATCATTGAGCTCGAGAGGAGACATGTGGACATGTTGTGCCTCAACATTGTAATTGGGTTGAGCTACTCCAATGTGCGGGTTTGGAAATGGTGGTATGGGTAGTTGAGTGGGGGTGTATATTTAAGATGGATGTGGATGAGGTTGTGGTTGGGTAGGCATTTGGGGTTGCCTTGGTGAAGTAGGAGGCGATGGTTGCGGTTGAGCAGGTGGTGGAGGAAAATGAGCGAGAAGAGTGTTGTACTGGGGCCTCCACCCCTGATGAGGTGCATTCCACTGAGGCTGTGGCTGAGCATAAAAGTGAAACGAATGAGCAGCTCGTTGGGTATAATATGGATCTGTGAAGGAACAAGGAGGAGGTGTGAACCAGGAAGGATGAGCAGGGGGACCCCAAGAAGGCATGAAAGTGGCTTGATAGGGGTCGTAATAGGTCTCGGATGTCCCTTGCAGTTCCTGCTGGTAAGGTATGGGTCCGTGTGACCTCCTTTGGTTCATGAAATAGAGTGATTCAGTGGCTCCTTTGGTTCTCTAATATGCAGCTTTAAGTTCAGGCAAGGAAGGGCACTGATTTGTAGGATGGTATTCTTCAGAGACGAAACACACTTCTAGGGAGTGCATTGGACATTCATTCCTAGGATGCTTTCTAGTGCACCTAGGACAAAAGATGTGCAAAGCCCTCTTGGCTTCCTCTTGCTTCCTTTGGATCTACAAGGTATCCAATTGCATGGCAAGAAACTGCCTCATATTGCTCTTGAAACCTTCCATCTGATTTGCAAATTCATTTTTGGATAAGGTACTGCTCCCAACATTTCTGTTTGTAGCCATTTGCTCGAGAGGAATGTTTTCTTCTTCTTCTTCCCTTGAGGTTCTTCAAATATGTCTTGTTGTCCACCTAAGGGATCTTTAATCACGGTGATCGAAGAAGAGAGAAGGTTGGCTGTGTGAAGCAGTGGGGGTGTTGTGCAATCATTTTTGTGAATTATCTCTACTTCTACAAGGCATGAAAGAAAATCTTTTTGGTTGATTTTTTTGATTTTTTTACTTGTACCTGCAAACTAAAAATAAATTGAACTGCAACTAACTATCTTGCTGAAATGAAAATGCATAATTGAAATGAAAGCAGGAAATGACTAATCTATTTTGCTCAAATAAAATTGTAGGAATGAAATGCTAGTCTACGTTTGCAGAATTGAAATTGTGGAATTGAAATTCTAATCTATGAAAGCAGGAAATGTCTACTCCACTTTTGCGGAAATGAAATTGGAGAATGGAAATGAAATAAACTACTTAGCAGAAGGTTGCAGTGGAAAATAGAAGAAAAGCAGTGATCACCAATACTTTGATGCTTCCCCGGCAACGGCGCCAAAAAGAGTGGTGGGCCCAGTATTGCAGCAATAATGTTGCAACTCTTGGGACTCCCTTCTTTAATTTTATCAACCCAGTAGTTTGTAACAAACTTGGAAGCGACGGTGCTGTATGCACAAGTACTAGCTCTTGCCGCAGCTGTCACTTGGTCAGCTGGCACGAGTCCGCTAGGGGCTTAAGCCAACTTCTTATGAGCTCTGAGAAGAAGCTTTTTAACTGATGGATGAAAGCTAACTCAAAGGAAGCTAATCTACTTGCAGAAAGAAACTGAAAAGCTGAAAGGAAATGCAAACCCTAGCAAACCCTAATTTTAGCAGCTAACCCTACTGATGCACAAAAAAGGATGAAAGCTACTAAAAGAGATTCCATTGACTTCTAGGAAGGTAAAATGCATGTGTCTAAGCTACTTCTATAGTAACATCTGCAATATATATATATAATATATATTATTATATATATATATAATATATATATATATATAAAAAATATATATATATATATCTTCTTTGTATTTTTGAATAAGTTGTTAGAACTATCATGCATGTGCTTTTAACTGGCTTTTGACTGTGCAGAGGTGGATTCGCTAGAGGAAATGCTTGCAGAAGGTTGGGAAGATTAGAAGAGGTCCTAAGGGGTCCCCAACACCTTTCCTGAGAGTTTCACAGTGATCGGATCTCAAGAAATCGCTTTCGTGAGCTTCTACAGGAAGTCTGCAGGGGTTCTACAGGATGTTCTGGGATTTCTACAGTATGTTCTGTAATTTTCTACAGGATGTTCAGAAATGGGATTTTGGAGAATGGATGGAGGGAAAAAGGTGGAGGAATGAGTATGGAGGTGAGATAGGGGTGTGAGGAGGTTCAAGACTTGGTGGATGGAGTTGAGGAGTGATAAGGACGGTTGGATTTGTTCAAGGAGGGATGAAATGATGTTGCACAAGAAGATGAGAATCATGGCAAAGTAAGCGAATGAGGCAAATGTAAGGTAAGGGTTCTAAGTGGAGGATGAAGTAGGTAGGTTGGATGGAGTATGGGTAGGTAAGGAAGGATAACAAGTACTCTGCAAGTTGTTTTTCAAACGACACAAACAAAGACTTGGAAAATCAAAGACCTATCTACGTTAGCCTATTCTAACCTAAATAAAAACAAAGAAATGGAACAAAAGTTTATTTGCAATGAAACCAGCTGAAATAACTATGCAACTAAGCAATCATAACCCTAAGCATGCAACCAAAACTAAGATCAAGTTCAGCAACCAAAAATCTAACTCTACTAATTACATGGTGGAGCAAAGACAATGTTTTTGGTTGCAGCAAGGTCGCCTTGGTCCCAGCTCATGATTCCACTGAGGGAGAGGTGAGATACAAGGTGCTTGATGGCCTTTTTTTGAAGATATTCCCTGTTATTGACTTATCAAACCAAACTGAACACGAAAAGCTACTTTAATCATCAAAAGCAATCTAAATAACAAAACAATATTTAAATATAAATAACAGATTTTATTCTAAGAATGCAGCGAAGACACAGGAAAGTAAACAAAGGAGGTACTGGGCACTTGAGATGGGCCCAACCCCAAGAGCTACAACCTCCTAAGAGAGATTACAACTGGTGCAAAGCTGGATTCATCTTTATTGATCAAAAGAATAGTTACATTCCAAAAACTGTCCACAAGGAAAACTTGAAAATGTGCTGAAATGCAGAGCTAAACTACTCCCTAAAAAAATGACTAAAAACCGAACTACAAACTAGCTAACTTCTGCCTACAAAGTGACTAACTACTGGCTAACCAAAATGAGGCCCTAAGCCCTCTTATTTATACAAATTGAGGACCCCAACAATCCTCCTAAACTTTAGGACCGGCTGCCCAAAACTTGCAGTTAACAGCAGTCCTACTTGACTTGCTTGGCTGCCCTTGTGATAATCGATTTGGTGGCCCTTGAACTCTGAGCTGATGGTGGAGAGTTCGAGGTAAGGGCCCATAAATGAAGGGGACACCTTCCTAAAAATCCTCTCCACAAATTTGGCTGCCAAGTGCTCATTTAAACCTTTGATTTTGTCTCCAAATTGACCAAAAAGACCGCATAAAGCACACATTAGACTTGTTGGCATAATGACTAACCCATTTCACTCTATTAGCATAAATATAATAAAAAACATGAAATAAGCTAATGAGAATGGTGGATTAAGTCAAATTAGGAGGCTGAATGAGCCCATATAATTATCCATTTTTGGGGCTCATCAGAAGCCTCAGTTGGACAAACGCTCTGTAATTCCAGTAAAAGTTGTGGATTGAGTTACTAGTCCTAGAAGCCTTGGTTGGAACAAACGCTTGGAAGCCTTGGACAAAGACCAATTTGATGATGGTTTTGTGATGTATGACCATGAAGTGGAATCACTATTTGATGGGTTGAGGTGGATGGCCTCTGGGAGCCCTGGATGGTTTTTGATTGATGTATTCTATGAGATCCCACATTCATGCTTGGAATATGGCACATGGGGTGAATGAATGAAGAGAGATTTGGCTAAGCCATTCTACAGTCAGGTGGAATGTGGAAGTCCCATCTGGGGTTTGCATTTTTCATTATCAATATGAGGTTATTTCTCCTTGTAATCATACAATTATTATATTGGTTATATGTCGTTTATATGGTTGTGATTTCATTAGTATTTGTGCTACTATTATGTTGGTTATATATATGTTTTATGACAATAGATATGTATGGATCTCATCATGTTTTTACTGGTAAATGAATGAATAATGTATCTATGACCCAATGGATGAAATGGTAGTTGATGTGTTGAGGCATCAATGTTTCTTAGCGATTCTAAGCTAAGTATGAGACCCATATACTCAGATCAGTTATTTACGCCTGTAGATTACATATTCATGATATGTTTGATGAAATGTCTATGATGGCTAGTAGGGGTCCAATTAAGGTCTTATTCAAGTAATTGCATTTATAATGTCATTTCTTTGTTATTTCACTATTATGAAGATGTCATTCAATTATGGGAAGTGACCTGGGCTCTACTCCTGAAAAAGTGGCTCAAATCTTGGGGATGATGGCATAGCATTGTGTAAAATAGTTCTTGGACGCTGGCTTGCAAGCCTGTGAGAGCGTCTAGAGGTCCCTGGATGCTGGCATGCCCATTGCATGAGAGCATCTAGAGGTCAAGTGGTCCAAAATCTTAGTGGGACCTAGGGGCTGGTTGGCAGAAAGGTTGGATTGGTTCTTGAGGGTCCTAAAGTTGATGTTGAATGTTTGTATGGTGTGTTTCCATTAGTTCCACTTCCTTAACATGGCTCAGGAGGTCAAATCATATCATAGTGGGCTCTCGTCGCATGTTTACCTCAACTAGCAGGTTGCTTGGGTAGATGTGGGAGGAGGGTGTTACAGAGTGGTATAAGAGCATGGTTCACCCCTTAGACTAGATGGGTTGTGTGTTGGTCATGTATGCATGTCGGTTGCATGTGTATATCTTACGCTTGCATTCCATGTGCTTGTTGCATTTGCATGATGTTGATCATGGTTGTAGTGATGTCATCATGTGGAAGTTGTTGTTGTCATTGTGGGGTGCATCATTGTGAGTGTATGATTGGTTACATTCTTGTATGCTTGGGTACATGATCTGAAATGGGGCACTAAAGGCTTCTTGTCAAGCTTACAAGAACCTATCCCACTCTAAAGCTTATATTTTCCCAAGATCTATGCTTATGATTAACCAATTACGGAATTAAAAGTGCTTGAAATAGGTGTATGGTTGTGTTTTCCTTTAAACTGTCTAATGCCTTAAGTTCCGTTGCTTAAGCTGGTATTTAAATACATGTAACAGTAAATAATTTAGCAAATAAACGAACACATAAGACAACAATATAATATGGAGTTCACCCTAATATCTTGGGCTACGTCTCCTTGAGTTCTAGTCAACTCGACTACGCTCTTTGGGATTATGGCTGAATTCTTTTACAAGCTCCATGCTCAACTCCATTGGTTTACAACTGAACCTATGGGTTTAGAATACCATCTTATCCCGCTAGTTGTCCATACTCTGCAGACAAATCTAGGCTTCTCTGGACTAGATTCCTTCAATCAACGCTCTGAGCTATATTGAGCTCTAGCTTGCACCAACTCCCTCAGAATTCTCTTACTATCTCTAGAACTCCTTCTTCTGTCTCCAGCACACATCAAACACTAGCAATACCTAGATCATTTGATCTCTTTGCTGTTGTCTCGGCTCTAGCTCTAGTTCTCTGTGTTATCATTGGTTCGCTCGACCTCCAAGCGAATCTCGACACCCTTCAACAACCCTGTCAATTGAACTCTTTGTGTATTTGTAACCATTTGGTTACAGTCCTCCATCATGGAAAACCATGTGTTTTCACAAAAGAATCAGTTTCTCATGGAAATGAACAGGTGGGCACCAGAAACCCAACCGTTTGGTCTTCCTCCTACAGAAATCCCGTGTTCGAACATGTAACGCAATACACAGGGAAAACTGGCGAAAACACATCATTGAGCATTTAATTGGACTTAAAATAATATAGAATCGCCCCTATAAACCTGTCGGGTCAGTGTTCTTCATTGCTCATCGCAAATCGCATTACATAAGGCCAAAACCCAATTACACGGAAATACAAAGAAAATCCGCAAATACGGATTTCAAATAATATGAAATCGCATCTAGAATCCTTATCGGATCCGCCTCTGATCGCAATATCGCAATCGCATTGTCGCATGGTCAAAGACCCAAATACATGGGAATACATAGAAATCCACATAACCTGGATTTCAAATTATATGAAGTCGCATTTATAATCCCATCGGGTCCACGCTTTACTGCAAGCTGCAATCGCGCTGCGTAAGGGCCAAAGGTCTACCTCCCATGCCTTTTTCCTGGATGCGATCAATATCATCGATCGCTTTATCGGCATATCATGAGTCGCTTTATCAGCATATCAACCCCATCGCATGTGATCCAATCTCCGATCGGTGATATCGAAGTATCGCAATATTGCTTATCAGTGTTTCAGCATATCGTTATCGCAACGGCCCCGGGGGTCTTCCCTTTGATTGTGCCGATCCGCCGATCGCAATCACAATCGCCTCACCCAGGGTTCTGATATCGTATGTAGGCCTACCTCTGATGCGATATATCATAGATCATTGGTTGGGGGTCCATCCAGCCTTTGGTTTAAGTCCGCCCTTTGCACCTCTTTCGATGCGATTTCCTTAAGGAGCCTTTAAGTCCATTTTTATAAGAAATGCCTCCTTTTCTAAGGATAATGGGCAATCTTCTTTTTACAATAACTTCTTCATCCGAAGTCCATTTTAGCCCATTCAAATTGCGTTAGATTTAGAATGAAGAAATCTATGTAATGAGATTATTACCAAGGGAATCCTTTAACTTTCATTTTTCTCTATGAGAAAGATTTTTAGACTTAGAAGTCTATTCTAGATCCATTTTGGATCACGCCTTCCCACTAAAAAGCTTTTGGACTCCAAAAGACTGATATACTGATCTGAACAGTAAATGAGAGTACCTCACCCTCTTCTTTCAGCCTCCATACACTTGCCTTGCATAGTTCCTTTGAACCAAAGCCTTTGAACACTCCCTTCCTGGATGTGCTTGTCCTCCTGGGAAGAACTGTCTTCCTCCTTGACTTCCTGCAGAACTCCTGCTGAGAAGGTTAAAAAAGGTAGTTTGAACTTCTCTGCCTTGATCATTGATCCAAGGTGGCTCAAACCAATGTGAAGTTACATCTGCTTCACAAAATTTTCATTTGTACCTGTTTGACATATTGTCAACAACAACTGTTAACAACAACAGGATTACAGACAACAACTGGATGGCCTAAACTCCTACTTCAACAAAAGAAACAGATTTCACATCTTGTGAATACCTCCATGTCTTTACATCTACATACAAATGATTGACTAGATAAAAAGCCAACAAAAGATGCCTTTAAACAATTGACCCTTCAAGTCAAGCATCTAGAAAAAGAATTCTACAGTTTTTTTGCGAAGATGAAACTCTTCATCATCATCTCCATCTTGGAGACCAAATAAACTTTTCTCCAAGTCAACATTAACATTACATGCATGTTTACAACAAAGTAATCAACCCTTCAAGTTAATCACACATACATGTTTAAATACAAGGCAATCATTAGCATCCCTGTGGTCATGCATATCATGCTTATGCATGCATTTCGTCTTTCAACTTTCGCTTAAGTACACTGTACTTTTGAAGCTTAAATGAATATACTGTTGCAGCAATAAAGTGAGTCTCCTACTCAAATTTTCCATTCACCTTCTTGGTAAAAACTTGCAACTTGCATTTCATTAACAAAGAAATGCAAATAGATGCATTCTATCAATAGACATGCAATCTTAATTGGATAAGAATTCTATCCATTTCTTACCAATCCATTTCAAAGGTCCTTCCTTTGTCTGACATCAACATCAACATGTGAATCATCTTGAAAAATATCATTCATGGAATCTTCCTTTCCATTCCTGCCATTCTCTCTTTCCACCTTCTTCAAGTTTCGTGGAAGCATTGTTGGATTTAGAGTCCAACATTTTGCAGCAATATGTACTTGCTTATGGAAGTAAGTGCAACACATGTACATCTCTTTACAGCATGATTTGCCTTATCCAATTAACCTTTGGCTTTTTGTTTCCTTTTCTTCAAAAGTTTCTTGTATGTGGCCATTCTCTTACAACATTTAGAAACATTATGGTTATCCAAACCACAAAAGAAACATGCAATTCTTTTCCCATACTTATATGGAAATTTATCATGCCTTACATAATCAAAAGGAATATGATTAGAACCATATTTATACCTTTCTCTTTCACCTTTATTGCCTTCATGAGGAGGTGAATTGAATGAAGAAGTAGCTCCCTTTGGAACACCATCAACCTCTTCAATGGTTTCAGAGTTTTCAAAACTCTCTAGTTCAAGTGTATGCTGATATACACCTTCTTTCTGCAAAGTATGCTTCACACTATTGCACTCCCCAAGAATACAACCTTCACACTCTTGAGGTAGAAGACCTGCAATGAAACTCCTTCTTGGAGTTGTTTCAATGGTCTTCATGACAACTTTGGAACTTTCTCCATAAGCTTGTCCATAGCCAAGACCCAAATACTTAGGCCTTTCCTCAACTATTATTGGCTCAACAATACCCTGTGCATGTTTTCCCAAGCCTTTTCCTTCATAGCCCATCTTGGACATTAACTTGGAACCTATGCCTCTGGTATGTTTTTCAAAAGAACCAATATAAACATTCTTAGAGGAAATTGAAGGAAACTGGAATTATTTACCTCTTCTTTAAGCTGATACTTGACCAAGGCTTCTTTGGTAACAAAGAGTTGTGTCTCCAACTCATGCATCCTTTTCAGGTTCATATTTGCAATATGAAGTTGCCTCTCCATTTCCTGCAATTTTTTAGAAAGCAACTGCTTCTCTTCCTTCATGGAATTCAATTGCTCTCTAAGTATGATGCTCTTCCTTCCATCGTCATACATTTCTCTCACCATATACATCATGATGAACAAGCCTTGCTTCATGTCTTCAGCAAAGAATTTTGTGAAGAAAGAAGAATTTGAGGACTCACTTGTAGAAGTTGTCATTATCAGAATGAACAAAATAACTTCAAACAAGATTAACAAAGAGCTTATTCAAGCAACCTTTTGCAACAAACCTCTTGTGTTTCAAGGATTGCTTTGAGGTCCTTTGGGATAAGGAGAATGCCTTTAGCCCTTCTTCCTTCTTGTCCTCTCTTGGACATAGCTATCAATAGCTTTCCCTTCACCTCTGCAACTCAAACAATAGTCAGTTTACAAACAATCAAGCAACAAAATCCTTGCTATTATTTGAAAACCTTTCAAGTCAAACAAGCATATATTGGTACCACTTGCATCATGATACAACCTGCTTCATGATATAGCCTGCTTTGGTATAACCAACTTTGATATCACCTTCTTTGAAGGTGGGGTTAATCAACCACCAGCTCTGATACCACCTGATCTGAAATGGGGCACTAAGGGCTTCTTGTCAAGCTTAGAAGAACCTCTCCCACTCCAAAGCTTATATATTCCCAAGATCTATGCTTATGATTAACCAATTGCGGAATTAAAAGTGCTTGAAATAGGTGTATGCTTGTGTTTGCCTTTAAACTGTCTAATGCCTTAAGTTCTGTTGCTTATGCTGATATTTAAATACATGTAATAGTAAATAATGCAGCAAATAAACAAACACATAAGACAACAATATGATATGGAGTTCACCCTAATATCTTGGGCTACATCTCCTTGAGCTCTAGTCAACTTGACTAGTCTCTTTGGGATTATGGCTGAATTCTTTTAGAAGATCCACACTCACCTTTAGTCAGTGCTCTGAGCTATCTTGAGCTCTAGCTTGCACTAACTCCCTCAGAATTCTCTTACTGTCTTTGGAACTCCTTCTTCTGTCTTCAGCACACATCAGACACTAGCAACAGTTGGATCATTTGATCTCTTTGCTATTTTCTCGGCTTTGGCTCTGGCTCTGGCTCTGGGCTCTGGCTCTGGCTCTTGGCTTTGGCTCTAGCTCTGGCTCTGGCTCTCTATGTTATCAGTGGTTTGCTTGACCTCCAAGAAAATCTCGGCAACCTTCAATAGCCCTGTCAATTAAGCTCTCTGTGTATTTGTAACCATTTGGTTATAGTCCTCCATCATGGAAAACCACGCGTTTTCACAAAAGAATCAGTTTCTCATGGAAATGAATCGGTAGGCACCGAAAACCCAATCGTTCGGCCTTCCTCCTACAGAAGTCCCTGCATTCAAACATGTAACGCAATACATAGGGAAAACTAGTGAAAATACATCATTGAGAATTTAACTGGACTTCAAATAATATAGAATCACCCCTATAAACCTGTCAGGTCCATGTTACTCATCTCTTGTCGCAAATCGCATTGCATAAGGCCAAAACCCAATTACACGAAAATAAAAAGAAAATCTGCAAATCTGAATTTCAAATAATATGAAATCACGTCTATAATCCTTATTGGGTTCACCTTTGGTCGCAATATCGCAATCACATTCTCGCATGGTCAAAAACCCAAATACACGGGAATACACAGAAATCTGTATAACTCGGATTTAAAATTATATGTAGTCGCATTTGTAATCCCACTGGGTCCACGCTTTATCACAAGTCACAATCGCGTTGCCTAAGGGCCAAAGGTCTACCGCCCATGCCTTTTTCCCTGATGCGATCAATATCATCGATTGCTTTATCAGCATATCGCGAGTCACTTTATCAACATATCGGCCCCATCGCATGTGATCCGATCTTCGATCACTCCGATCAGCACTATTGGAGTATCACAATATCGCTTATCAGTG
Organism: Pinus taeda; assembly: GCA_000404065.3. Lineage (NCBI taxonomy): Eukaryota > Viridiplantae > Streptophyta > Pinopsida > Pinales > Pinaceae > Pinus > Pinus taeda. The sequence goes on from APFE030247874.1 coordinate 15,891, forward strand.
TTTCGGCATATCGCTATCGCAACGGCCCCAGGGATCTTCCCTTTTACTGTGCCAATCTGTTTATCGCAATCGCAATTGCCTCACCGGGGTTCCGATATCACATGTAGGCCTACCTCTGATGTGATATATCAGAGATCGCTGATCGAGGGTCCGTCCAACCTTTGGTCTAAGTCTTCCCTTTGCACCTCTTCTGGTGTGATTTCCTTAAGGAGCCTTTAAGTCCATTTTTATAGGAAATGCCTCCTTTTCTAAGGATAATGGGCAATCTTATTTTTACAATAACTTCTTCACCCGAAGTCCATTTTAGCCCATTCAAATTGCGTTAGATTCAGAATGAAGAAATCTATGCAATGAGACTATTCCCAAGGGCATCCTTTGAATTTCATTTTTATCTATGAGAAAGATTTTTAGACTTAAAAGTCTATTCTATATCCATTTTGGATCAGTACATGCATCATTCTTGTAGGTTTCGTTACAAGTATTGTGTGTTTATGCTTGATTACATGTGTTTATGCATGTGTGTGGTTGGTTATGCATGTTAATATTTGCATGTGGTCAAGTGTACAATGTTGTAGTGGTTGTTGATATGTATGAGGTTGTGGTATGCGTTGTTGATAAGGTCATGCATTGATGACTGGACCTTAGCTAGAATGATGGTTGCATGGTTATATGCTTATGTGTTATGTTTCTATATGTTGTCAAGTGTTATACATGTATCATGTTGATTTGTTGATCTTGTAGACAAGGTGTCCTCCCCAAGTTATACTAAGGTACATTGGTTTATTATGTTTTGGTTTAGCTAACATGATATACCTTGCAAGAATAAATATCAGTTGGCTAGCAAGATGGTAGACTACAAAGACTCTCCCTATAAATCATATGAGTAGTATGCTGTTGGGAATTCTTTCGATTTGGTAGATACACTAAGAAGCTGTTGTGCTATACAACAACCCCCCATTTCAAAAAATCTTACTTTAGAAAATTATAATTTGAAATGGGTCCCTTTAGATTAAATTGGTATTAATCCATCACTCTTCTAAAGGTTTGGAAATAATCAAAACATTTTAAAACCCTTTGAAATAATCGGTCTTTAAAATAAAATGAATAATTCTTTATTATTGCGATAAAGCGATCGCGAGATCGCATATCGCAATAACAAATGATACATAACCATGACCCATTGATTTTCCCCGATGCGATAAAAGCCAAATAGCCGATGGATATCGGGAAAACAAATAATAAAAGGCCCCTCCCCTTTGCTCCGATGCGATATCGAAATCGGCGATCGGGGAATGCGACATGAACATAACAAACCCTCCTCATTAAAACTCCCGATGCGAGTCTAGCGATATTGCTATCGACGATCGGGGATTCCATAAGACTCAAAGGAAATTACCCAAGCCTTCCTCCGATTGCCGATTGCGATGAGCCCCAAGCGCGATTTTCGAAAAGGATCAATATGATTTCGCCATATTATATATTAATTAGCATTGAAAGCCTTTTCTCTTCCCAATAGAGATTCGCTCGCGTCCAACCGCCAAAAAATCAAATCCACGCTTAAACCATTATTTGGCAAATAAAGGATATAACAAGCAATTAAATGATTGACAAGTTTTAACGGCCAATTAATGAGCAGTCCTGCCTAAATCCTTTCAGAGATTGCGTCCGCGGGATCCTTATGATAAATCGTCCATTTCCCATTGATTGACACAATTTCTTCATATTTGGTTTTAGCTATCTATTCTCTGCATTACGTCTATCTTTCTCTTGCGCAGAGTTTTTCCGCAGTAATGATGGGAAAGAAATCTAAGAAGTCTGGAACGCCTTCGGCTCCTATGGTAACAGGACAGCATGCTACTGATCCAGGCCCAAGCAAGAAGGGATTAATCTCATATACCATATGTCTCGGTCTTGGCAACACTACTTGGCAAAGTATTTACAACTTGGTAGAAGCCGAAGACCCTCAGCAAACATCGGTACAAGCTTCAGCAGGTTCAAGCCGGAAATCTGATGCCACTTTGAAAGATTTGGCTGATTCCTACCTGCATAGGATAGCAACTCGAGAACAAATTCTTCCGTATACGGATGTGGTGAGATGGGCAATTGAGGCAATTCCAATTATGGACAAAACATTCTGCACTGTCGATGGAAGAATATTTGGTTCATTTCAGCCCAATGATTTCAGACAAATGTACCACTTGCCAGAGCCAGAGAAGAAATACAATAAAGCATTTTTGGAAAAGTTTCGAGATGAGAATGAGACCGAGTCAGCGCCCATACGAGAATGGAGACAGAACCTAGCGAAACACAAACATGAGTCTTCGGGTAAGTACTCCATCGACTCCTTATGCTCTCCTTATTGTTATGCTGGAGTCATGATGTGTCGATTATGGGGATTGCATGATTCTTCCAAGTTTTCCATAGAAATGGTTCCTTTAATGGAAGCGGCATGTAATAATGAGATAATGGATTGGGGGACTATATTATCAGATAAATTGGCTACGGCTATTCTTGAGTTCAGAAACAAATCCTGTGTTATTGATAGGTTCATCCCTCCATTTTATTTTAGTGCCTATATTCTGGATACCCTTTGTTTCAATTCTGAGTTTCCTGTATTATGGTGGAGATGGACTCCCCAGGACCCTATGCCTATTCATTTCTACCACCAGAAATTATGGAAAGCTCATTACAAACACCATTTATACCAAGTCTGCAATGGATTTATGCTACCTCTTTACTATGCAATTTTTGATAAACCTGCCCCTAAGATCTCCTCTCAGGCTGAGATTGACTTGACAGCCCTAGGAACCTGGTTCGGAGAAGAAAAAATCACCTATGTAAGAATTTTCGGCAGTCAAGCCAGACCTCATGTCCTCCCCTTGTACATAGCAGACAAGCTATTAGCTCGCGAAATAGCATATCAGCTTACAACTGCGTCAGCCATGAAAACTCTCAGGAATTCAAAGAAGCAAGTTTGGCATCCTTTTCCTCTTAGGTGTGGCGTCTATACTCTGCATGATTATAAACATGCAGAGAAAGAGGCAGAGAAAATAAACGTCCTAACTCTCGCCACTCTGCCTAATAGATGTTTTGACCCGAAGAAAGTCATCTACAATGCCCTGGATCAAGCTAAGCTCACTAAATTCGAGCACAAGGAAGATGAGTTTAATGACCTGTTCTCCTCCGCCGAGTCAATCTTCCAGGTACAACAACTAGCTAGGATGAGATATCGCGATGACGGGTTGGTAGAATTCAACAAACTTAGAGAACAAAGGTTGCAAACTCTGCCTCTAGATTTGTTAGCTACTACCCCGACGATTCAGTCGAGCGAGCATGAGCAACAGCTTACTAATGAACCTCCTGCTACATCTGCAATCTATGAAGAAGTTCAGAGAAGAGAGCAGGAGGAACTCCAAAGAATAGAACAGGAAGAGGCACAGAGAAAAGAACAAGAGGAGGCAGAAAAGAAGCAACAAGAGAGAATAAGGGAAGAAGAACAAAAAAGGCAGCAGGAGCAGAGCAACAAAGAAATAAATGTGGATCCAAGTTTGCTTGAAGAATGGCAACAATTCAATACAATTATAGGCAATCTTGAGACCTCAACGGACGCTGAAACATCCAAAGCTGCCAATACACAAGATACAACATCACAGGAGGTTCCAAACAAAGGAACCAGCAGTCCACCCTCAAGTACAGTGATAGAAATAATTCCAAAGAACCCCTCCGATCAAATTGTTTTTCAAGTAGAGGACATTCCTCCACTAGATGTTTTCTATAGCCCGAAACACAGGGCTGTGATAAAACGACAGCGGAAGAGAAGAAGGATTGATCAACCTTCTCTGTTCCCTGAACAAACAATAACAACGAATGTGGTATGGAGAGAAGAATTTGACCCCTCCGATGACCTAACCAAGTTATCTCAGTATGCCGATGCCTATTCGGTAGCCACCATGGATAAGGCATCAGAGGTAAGCAATTTTTTGAAGGAAAAGGATCAAGCGATCGCTTCATTACAAGCGGAGCTATCAGAAGAGCAGCAGAAGTCAAAACAACTACAACAGCAACTGTCCTCACAGCAACAATTAAACAACCAGCTAATAAAACAGTTGCATGAAGAGAAGCAGAGGATTGATTCGGGAGAAATTCAGAAACAGAAAGAACTATCCGAGGCATTATCAAAGTTGAAGGCAATGAATGAACAGATGGCAAAGACAAAAGATGATCAAATTGCTCAATTATTAGCTCAGGTAGAAAGGTTCAAGAGTCTTCCCCAGCCTGCTGAGTTCAGAGCAGAGGCAATGCAAATTAACAAGGCATTAATAATGCAAATAAGATTGTTATGTCATGAAATTGCCCAATTTGAACCTTTATGCGACATAACATCATCCATAATAGATAAGTCAGTGGATGCCAGACATGATTTAGAGCAAGACGAAGACACTTTGACAGATTTTCTTACATGGCAGGACTCCAATGAGGGAAAGGCAGCAAACTTGCCCAAAATCTTAGAATCCCATAAGGAAATCTTATTCACAGAATGACAGTCCCAATTAATGAAAGCAGAGAGAGATGTTTCCCGATGCAAGTTATCTACGATCAATTTAATTGACTTGATCAATAACACTCTCTATTTATCTAACATGATTTCTCAATGTACACCAGGTAAACTATTATCGACCAAGACATTGGAGCAGTCATGTAACCAAGAGCTTGAAAAGAATGGGAGATTGATCTCAGGGATTAAAAGTTTAACTTGGGACACCTATTGGGTGTTCCTAGTTAAACCATACAGTCAGAGAGCCGCCCTCAAATGCCTAACGGATGCAATCGGGTGTATCATTCCCGAGATACATGATGCCACCTATGCTGCTCATATCAATTCTCGACTCAGCCACCCTCAAGAAGTGGAGCCAATGCTGGCAATATGCCAACTCAGGACAAAGGGAAAACAACCAGAAGAATGAATCATTGCTGCCAATTTCCAGATCACTGTGGGGGAGATATTTTAAGATCGGATTATACCAATTTAGTAGCATTTTAATTTTGTAGTTTGTTAGCTTAGTTTAGTATTTATAGACCCTTTCATGCATTTAGAAAGGGTCGTAAGTTTTTGTATATGACTTAAGCCTAAAGTTGCACTATTGTACTTCAGGCATATTCTTTTATGAAGACTGGACCAATCTTTCCAAATTTTGACAATGAAGCTTTGATATGAATGTGCAGTATTGCCTTTATTTTAAAGTATTTCTGAATCGGAAGAAGGAATTCAAATTGTGATTGGAGTAGGGAATAATTCGCAGCTCATATGGTACTATTATCTATGTCTGAATTTATTCCTTTTATGTGAATTGTTGTTTGGTCATTTATGCTATTATTGAATATGTGAATGTGTTTCAACAGTAAACTTTATTCTTTCCACTATTAGATGTTTACAGTTTGTTATTCTTTCAATCATGTACGTATCGGTAATATAAAAGAGAAGTGTAATATTGTTTTATCAATTACTTCGTTCAACTATTTGAACGAAGAAATTATCATTTAAATGAATGTCTTTGTTTATTGCATAGTGTCATCTATATGCCTATCAACAACCATAGATCATTAAACGTTACACTTAAAGAATAGAAGCTTCCCAGGATAAAATAGTCATTTATGTTTTCGTTCATAGAATAAATCCTCCATTTATTATCACTTATTTGAAAACCAATCATTCATTCACCCCCTTTTATTCACTATTGGGAAACTGGTCCCATTATATCCATTCGGAGCCACCATCCCAAACGGAAAAGGAGCTGTATTAAGGTCCGGACCGGGTGGTTATCCCCCGATGTTGATGTAACGATTTTCGGGGCATCAACAGAAGCTTAGGGGAAGAAATAAGGAGTTGTAAGGCAGATAATGACAGAATCATAGAGGCACAAGAGGAGCTAGCAAAGGTAAATGTAGTGATACTTAAGTTTTGTTAGATTAGTAGCAACAAGGATCACTTCGGATCAGCCATGAGCATGAGAATAAAACTAATGGCGCATATGGTAGTAGGTTGCATCGTGGTCACATGTCAGATAGCGATGACACAGTTAGAGATGGAAACATTTTGGACACTTTGGATAGGAGAAGGGATAAACACAGGTACCATTTTAGTTTTGGTTCCGACAGGAATGATGATCGATATTGTTATGATCCATATAGGAGGAGTGATAGGGGATACTTGCCAGATGATTTAAGAAGGAAAAACCACCTATATTTGATGGAGAGATGAAGAAATCATAGGATGCAGAGGCATGCTTGCTTGGTATGAGGAAGTTCTTCAGGTTGCATGACTATTCAGAGAACATGAAAGCCAAAGTAGATACAATCAACCTCAAAGGTATTGTAGACATTTGGAGGGAATATGTGAAGAATTCCAGAGGTATGTAGGAAGAGGAATTGACTTGGAATGAGTTTGATCTGCTATTCAAAAGGAAGTACCTATTAGAGAGATACTTTGATGATAGGGAAAATGAATTCGATGAAGTAAAAATGGGATCTAGGACAGATGATGAGTACACTAGCAAGTTCTTGGAGCTACTAAGGTATGTGCCTTACCTCAAGTAGGAGAAGGCCAAGATTCAGAGATTCATTTGTAGGTTACTAGTGGCATTCAAAGATAGGATTGAGTTTGATGAGCCTATATCATTGGAGGAGGCCATCCAAAAGCTAAAGCATTGTTATGAACAATCGAAGTGCAAATCTGAGACTAAGCCAGATTGGAAAGGTAATTCAAATAACAAAGGAAAATGGGACAAGAAGTGAGTAATAGCACAAGATTCAGGTAATAAGGAGAATGTTGCACCACCTAAGAGGTTCAATGCATCTAATAGAGGATAGGGACATCGATTTGAGGAGCAACACAAGGATGCAGGCTGGAAGCCTATAGAGTGTTGGACTTGTGGAAAAGATCATCGCAGGAGATATTATCTGTAGAATCCGAGTGGTAGGCCTTAGATATATAGTGCATGGGATGCACAAACTCTTGGGGATGTTGGTCACAACATTCCTCGTATTTATGCAACATTGGATAACAAAAAAGTATACCATTAGGCATCTAACATTTAGATGGATGGTAAGATTTGTGATCAAGTTATTTCTATTTTGATTGACCCTAGTACTCCAACACCTGTTGAGCTACATGCTTTGGCTCAACCATAAACTGAATTGTTTCCTTCACTAGATCCATCACCACAACCACATTCCTATCACCCTGACTGGATGCTCCCTCTCACATTGAAACATATCATGTTATGGTGATCCTAACTGCTTCCATAGCTTGACATACCATCATCTCGAACTCAAAGATAAACTCCCTCTGAAGCTAAATAAAGGCACTTTGACTACTCCCTCTTTTATAGAAGCAATTCTTTATGCCATAGCTACTCCCTCTAACACATGAATCCTTTTGCTTTCGTCAGAGAAAAATCAAATAAGATCAACCTTGATCCATCAATCCAAAAATACTAAGCCCAACATGTCTGCTTGTGATAGTACAAAGCCTTCTTCAATCATGAGACTTCTTCTCATGTACCTCCAAGCCATGAGGTAGTTCTATGTACACTTATTCGTTCTCAATTACTCCATTGAGAAAAACGATCTTTGGATCCACTTGATGCAATTTTCAAAATAATGATAATAGTTCTAAGATAAGTGTACTTCACAACTGTAGCAAATGTCTTGTCATGATCCTCTTCCATTTTTTGGGAGAACCTTCCATTCTCATCACTCATTTTGTACTTGTCTATGTTGTCGTATACTACATACTAGATCTTATAGATCCATTTGGAAGTCATCATTGGTTTCTCTTCGGCACAATCAATGTATATTTCAAACTTTCTCATCTACCAGCTCCCTTTAAGCTCAAATTTCATCTACTGAAATATCTCTTATCATCGATTCTAGGAGAGTCCTCTTGTCACGAGTTTTGCTTTGCTCCTCCATTACTCCCATCTATTTCCATAGCCTTGGAAACCTTCACTATGTACTTGCAATCCTCACTAGGAGGTCATGGAAGAATGATTACAACTCAACAAAAGAAACAAAGGCAAGAGGCTAATAGTAAAACAACAACGATAATAATCAAAGAAGACGGATATAAAGTACTTATCCTTTTCAGGATTATAGAGAAATTTCAGCCCCCTCTTGACTTTAGCCTTCTTACATCCATCTTGCATCTTTATTATCCTCATCCTCATCATCAACATGATGTCATTCCTTCCTTACATGAGCTAGGGTTTCTTTTTTTAGTGAAACATCATTTTAGGTTTAACTCTAGGGTTTTATCTCCATATCCTAAGGCTTCGTTATCCTTCAAGATTAGTCTAAGGTTTACATACTCTAGCTTTACAATACTCATTTTATACCTTTTGCAAGTTAATCAGACTTTGCAAATTCTCCTTTCCATATCCAAATGTCCATATATATATATATATAATCTTCATGCTTTAGAATCATAGATGTTTCATATTGATGTCAGTCAAGGATTTTTTAATAAGTTGTCTTCATCAAGAGAGATAATATGAAAAACCCTCTTGGTCCAAATGGAAAAATAGCCTGAGAGTTTTTCTCTCCAAAAGAATTAAACCCTAGTTCAAAACGCTGCCAAAACCCTAATGTCATCTACACTTAGGCTTCTCAAAACAATTTTTTCTCATTATACATATTATGAGATTGTCAACCTTTAGCAGTAATCTCTTTCACTAACAACTTTATATCAAACCATTCTACAATAGAAAACTTTTAAAATTGGCAACTAGGGCCAAATTACACCTTAGAACAACTCATATGATGGAGATGAATATTGCATTGGATTCCTCTTTTTGAGAGGTCCAATTTTGATAGAAATATTATCTTATTATGACAAGCAGAAATGGAATTTTGAATTTATCCCTCTCATGCACAAATTGTCAAGGTCAGCTTCAGTGAAATGTAGGCTCATAAGCCCAATAGATGTGTCTGTTCACCCTCAACGAAGTGTATAAATATGAGTGACCTCTCTCGTCATTTGGACCTCACTCATCTCATCACATATCTCTCTCTCTCCTCTCTTGATTGGTTCATACGTCTTGGAGGCAACCTTCTCTACTTCGCACATGTGAAAGGATTGCGAATTTCTGGGTTAGTTTGCTGGCTGAAAATTTCAAGAAATAAGACAACGTTGAATTGGGTGCTTTTGACTAGCGTTGACTTCATTCTTGTGGGAAGAATTTCGATTTTTAGAGGTTGTATTGGTTGGCACAATTTTCGAGGTTGATTAGGATAGGTTGACCGAGTTGACTTCATATTTTATTGTTGAATTTACAACAGGGTTTTCTCTCTCCTTTGACTGGTTTGACTGATCTGTTTTAGGTTGACTTTGACCCTTTTAGAAGGCTGAATTTATCTGTTGTTGATTGAGCTTCTTGGAAGACATTTTGGAGCTGCTTTGACCACCGTTGACTTTCTGGTTAGGGCTGTAGTCAGTTGACCGCTGATTTGACAGGACTGTTTTGGGAAAGTTAATTTGATATTTGTATTCTCTCTTTCTACTAAACTATTGAAGAATAATAAGAATATTTGATCAAAGGGTTTCCACACATTGGGGTTTTTCCCCGGCATTCGCCACATCTTGTGTCCTCTTGTCTTGGCTTGTCTTTTGCACATGTTTTTATGTTCTATCTGCATTTACTGTCAATGTATTAAGTTAATGTGAGTGCTACTGGATATAATTGAAAATTATCATTGGGATGATAAGAAACATTGAAGTAAATTGTGCTAAATCATAGAGCATACCATTTTTATCTAAAAATAACATGGTATCAGATCTCAGGTGAAGACAAAGCTCAAGCAAGAGTGAGGAAAAGCAATCACTAAGGGAAGTTGTTGGATAAGGACTTGGAACTAGTCCCAATGATGACTACATATTTCTTCAAATCCAAGGACAAGCTTAGGGACAAATCCGACTATCATGCATAGAAGATGACTCTAGATTTGACATTAGAAGAAAATGATGCCATGGACTATGTCAAAGGAAGAATAATGGAGCTTCCTTCAAATGCATCTGCAACTGCACAAACAAAGTGCAAGAAAGGTGAGGTTAAATCTAAGAATATTTATTGTTGATTCTATTCACAAACCTTTGGTTTCCTATATTTCTGATTTGGAAACATCTAAGGACATGTATGACAAGCTGGTTGGTATGTTCAAAGTAAATAATGTGAATCAAGTTCTCTTTCTCAAGAACAAGTTGAAAGACATGAAGATGGATAGAGTAGAATCCATCCAATCCTACTTCATGAGGATTACCGAGGTCAAGAATGATCTCCTATCTATTGGAGAAGTCATTGGTGACAATGAACTTACCCTTATTGCACTTAGAGGCCTTACAAGAGAATGGGATGTGTTCATCACTACTATCCTCAACAATGACAAGATTATGGGATTTGATGAATTATTGGCTAGATGCACTCAAGAAGAAATAAGGATAATGGAAACAATCATACTGCCTACTCCGCTCATTCTAAGAGGAGGAACAATGTTGGTCCAAGAAATCAAGGTCAAGGGTTCAAGTTGGGATTCAAAGAAGGAAGAAAAGGAAGATTCTTAAATTGTAACAGGTTTTGTCACTTCAACAGAGAGCATCCTCACAAGAAGGATACTCCAACTGATGATGACAACCATAACAACAACTTCAAGGGTAATGGAAATCAATGGAACAACATGTTCAATAACAAAGGAAAGAGGAATGATCCTGCTGCTTGAAATGGAAATGGTCATCCTCCCAAGAAGTCGAGAAACTCCAGGTATGAAGAAGTTAATGTTGTAAAGAAAAAATAATTTTATCTTATTTCTTCCCTCACCACCACCTCTCCTCTAGATACATTGGAACATTGGTTGATTGATAGTGGCGTTTCAAGGCACTTCACTGGGTACAAAGAAACTCTCTCTAACTTGATTGAAAAGAAGATGAATATATATATTATACTTGGGGATAATGCCACTTATCCCATGAAAGGAGTTGAGACTGTTACTCTCCACTTAAATCAAGGTCAAACTCTTCATTTACGAGAAATAATATATGTATGATCTGAAAAAAGAACTAGGTCTCTATTTCTGCGATGGAAGATAAAGGTTTCAAGGTGTCATTCATTGATGGGAAGGTTCATGTTTAGTAAAGGAACCCAAGAGATGCATTTGGATTCAGGGTTGAAGGAAGTTTGTTGGGAGCAATGACTTGTGATACTTCTCTTCAATCCAAATTATGGAACTGAAGATTTACTCACCTTCATTTCAATGTCTTACCTAATGTAAGGAAGATGGTCTCAATTATGCTTGAATTCAACTTAAATCATGAAGTTGTTTGTCAGGGATGTGAATTTGGAAAACATACAAGGGGACCATTCCCCTCAAGTGAAACTCAAACCACCGATATTCTTCAATTGGTCCATTCCGATCTATCTAATATGTTTCCTGTGACATCTTTGGGTGGATATTTGTATTATGTTAATTTTGTGGATGACTTCTCTTGCAAAACATAGATCTATTTCTTAAAGAAGAAGGATGAAGTATTCAAATGGTTTCGCTCTTTCAAAGCCTTGGTCGAGAATCAAACATGGAAGAAGATCAAAATATTGAGGACCGATAATGGCACCGAATATGAGTCAAATGAATTCAAAAACTATTGTAGAGAAGATGGCATTAAGAGGAAGACCACTACTACATATACTCCTGAACAAAATGGTGTTTCTGAAAGGAAGAATCATACTATCATAGAAGCCATCCATGCTATGCTTCATGATCAAGGTCTTTCGAAGGTCTTATGGGGAGAAGTTGCCAACACCGTTGTGTATGTCCAAAACAAATGCCCACATCAAGTGTTACACAACAATTTGTCACCGTCCCTGTTACCCCTTCTCCTGCATCTTGGAGGACTCATTCCGGGACCTGTGAGAAGTGACATGACCTGGAAACACTTGCATTGTATTCCCCTAAGTATGAACTTCATATGCCCTGAAGACATCTTATGCAAAATACCCATAAAAACAACCCTTTTTCCATTGGCGCAGTTTCACTGTGTATCACTCGCGCCAATGGGGGAAATCCTCCAAAGAGGGCGCGCCAGCTGGCGCTCTGTCTCAGAGTCGCACTCGCGCTAGCCAAGTTGGGTAATGTTTTTAAGAAACAAACATCCGAAGGTTCTTCCTAACCCACTCATAAACTGAATCTATCTTGAGTTGGTTTAGTTTGGCTTCGAATCTTCATAGGAGGGAAGTAGTTTTCCACCTCTCATGGAAGCTTCTTAGTAATAAAGCCAATCCCATGAATATTGTGGATGATCCTAACTCCTTCTCCTCTATCTATAAAGGCTTGCCCTTTTGCCTTTGACAAGCTAGTTCTAGTTCTAGTTCCAAGTTCCAAAGTCCCAAAGATTGAGAATTACCAAGTTCATGCTGTAAGAAGCCTTCTTCATTCCCATAAGGCTAAATCTAAAGTGAGGAGATTCTTGTCCAAATAACCAAGGAGAGAGAGGATTTTTCCCCATTCCCAACAAGCTTTGCAAGACATGCGCTGCTGATCACCCAGCCAAAGGAGGATTTGACGTCAGAACTATGGTTGTATTCTACTTTGTTTATCAATAATAGACGACTACCATTATGGTTCCACTCTTATTGTCTTTTGTAATGATGATGAGTTATATCCTTTCTGACTGATATATAGTTGCATCTATTGGATTTTATGCTTGTGTTTGTGTCGTTCTTTGCATGTGCAGGTGACCATTCACGGAGATCGTGGGGATCGTGACCAGCCGGAGCAAAGGAACGGGAGCGTCAACTCTTCTACAAGTACTAGCGTTGGAATCCAGGTAGGCCCTCATCGTTGGTCTTTAATTCGTAATTAGGAACCTGCTGATAGCGTTGTTTGATTATTGCTAGACCCGATCTGGGCTAGTAGGGATCGCCTCTATCCGCAAAGGGGATTTACCTCCACAACAATTTGGTGACTCTGCTGGGGAGTTGGCTTTTTGTCTTATTGTTTGTTTTGTTTTGTTGTTTGATTTGTAAACTTTGGACGGAGCCTGAAGTACGGCCAGATAGCCTTCGAAACGCTATTGCTCTGCATTAGCAAAGTAGATCAACGCCACTTCAGTCCATCTCTGGTTTGGTTTACGAACTGAACAACTTGGAACTTGCCTTGTTTCTTGGTTGTTTCTCGGTTTCTCCTGCTTGGTTAGCCTTCTGGGTTGAGTCCTTGTGTTGCTTCTTGCCCCTTGGTGTACCTGGATACTGTTGGCCTAGCTTTGGCTTGTTTGTTTTCTGTTTTTCCATAGCAAACCTGACTGGCTCTCTTTTATAGCGTTACAGTCGCGCCAATTGGCGCTAGTTGCTCATTGACAACCTGCGCCAATCCCTGAAAGGCGCTAGTTGCAGCCTGACAGTCGCGCCAGGCCTGGGATCTTTTGGAGTTTTCTTGGTTCTGAGCCTCCTGAGCTTGGTTTTTGTTCTGGGTACATTTTTTTCAACTAATTGAGTGTGTTGGAGTGTTGTTTGACTGGCTTTGATCGTTACCCTTTGGGTGTTTGCCTTTTTCCATCGATTTCACATTTCTAGCCCCAGGGCATCTAGTGACTTTGTGTGTCGAGCCTTCCTCAGGTGTTTTTGATATTCTATTGGTCTAGTCAACTCTCTGATTACTCCCTTGCACTTGTTTGGTGGTTGTAAATCATTTTATTGCGTTCTTTGGGTGACTTGCTCCATTTTCACTTGAATTCCGCTTTGTCTCGCTTTGAGCCTAGATTACACGGCTCATTGGTGTCTTTGGGATTTTTCTCGTTCTTTGGAAGTTTTCTTTGTGATTTAGGGATTTGAATGTGCTTGTATTGAATAGAATTTGTTTGTTATCATTTCTCAAAGTTTGTTTAGTGCATTTTTCCATCAACATAAAGAAAAAATCTCTTTTGCTTTGTATTAGGTAATGAGAATTAGAGCTTTTAATTTTGATTAGTGATTAGTGATCTTGAAGAAAAGTTTGTTAATTTCCATTAGCTACATTAGGGAAGTTCTTTGTTGTTTTGTGATCATTTCGTTTGCGTGAAAGCTCTCAAACCCTCTCGCAACTAGCATTCATCGAATGAAATGACATATTTTGGCATGTGGTTTGCATTTAGGGAATTTTGAGATATTACATATGGTAAGGCCTTAAAACTGAAACCTAATACGAGATCAACTTTAAAACGAACTGAATGAATCTAACAACGCATTGAAGATAACGCACACTTTTTAGAGGTCTAGGCTAGAGACGTGCTCCGGCGTCGTTAAACCTAGTCACTTTTGTTTCCACTCAAGGTTGGGTGATTCCTCCTTTTGTGACTCAATAGTGGTCTAGTACGGATTTGTGCTCCCACGTACTGTCGAGTATATGGGGAGACCCCACTAGGTTATCATCCTTTATCCATAGGAAGCTGTGTCTACCGCCTTACGACCCGTAACACACTTAACACAACATTTAGGAAGATTGACTGCTGTACGGAAAGTCCTTAGTTTTCATACGATTGCCAAGGTGTATATGCAATTTTACGGATTGTTTGGTAAACCTTTTTCCTAGTTCTCCAGAGTAGTCACTTCTGATCCTTTTCGGACTCCCTAAAAGAAAAGGATCATCTGAGCACTTGTCACTTCAGGTTCATTAAACATTCGAAGGCGACTAGAGTCATCTTTGTGTCCTTTTCTCGACTCTTTAAAGATGAAAAGGTCAAGTTATGTCCTTGTGTCTTAAAATTAAATCACCCGCGATCACATGCCCTGTTATATTCTGTTTGTTGACCGTTGGATTGTGTGTCTTGACTCTTTTTCAGCCCCGTGTGCAATTTTCAGTTTTTGATGGTAACTTTTCCAGAGTTCACCAACCTAGGAATCCCCTCTGAAGGGAATCCTGGTCATTTTCCTCCTTTTGGGAATGTTGGTGCTCCTTACATGGCGACATTGTCCCTTCCTGGGTTAACTATTGGGTTTCCTGTTTGGTTGTTCTCAACCTCCGTGGTCCCTAGTGTCTCCTTTACTGGTCAATCAGTTCCTCCACCCAAACAACATCATGTTGATTCCAAGGTGGACCTCTCCCCGTCTTCGCCTGTTTCTACGTCCTCATCTTCTACTTCGCCTGGTGAAAGTCTGGTTTCCAGTAACCAGGTGGCTAAGAAGAAGAAGAAGAAGACGAAGAAGACGAAGTCTCATAAGTGAGAGGCTAAAAGTGCATATCTTACCCTGAGTACATCTCAGGTGGGCCACCTTCTTCTCCTTCGCAGAAGGTCAAGTTTCATTGTAAGTTGTGCAAGGATGACCATCTTCTTCATGATTGTCCTAGAATTCCCAGGATCTTAGAAATATGGTCTCGCGATCCGGCCTGCCCCTCATCGTCCTCTGAAGCTCATGGCGATGCTACCCTGCCAACTAGCAACGGTGCGAAGAAAGGGAAGATTCGATTCCCCTGTAGGCTATGTGAAGGCAACCATCTCCTTCACCTTTGTCCACTCATGGATAAAGCTTCCACTTTTTTGGAAAGTCTTACAGCTTCCTCACCCCAACTCCCCATTGGTTATCAGAGGCTCTCTTCAGATCCTCTCCCTGTCAACAAAGAGATTGACTTAGATCCTTCTGTTGTCCATCCTCCTCTTTCCGAACCTGGCTGTGCTAAGCCTGTTCCAGACCAACCATTGGTCGGAAAGAGTATCACCTCAGGTTCACCACCCGTCGATCACTCTGTTTCGGAAGAGCGTCATGCTCATGTTCTTCTCATCTCGTCAGATTCTCCTGAGTCCGAAAACGACTCCTATCGCAGCTAATTCCGAGAGTCCTTCTTCGGTTCCTGTAGAGAAGGGGGGCAATCATATGATTCCCCAACCCAATAGTTCAGTTGTTTCCTTCGACTGGAGTCATTTGACTGCCTTCCACCTTCCATCCCATGTGCCTTTCCAGATTACAGTACATGCCTATGATAAGGCAGTACCTGACATTGTCTTGGATGAGGGTGCATCTGTCAGTCTTATGCCTTCCACTACTTGGCAAGCTTTGGGCTCCCCACAACTTGTGCTGGTCACATAGAATCTGTTAGCGTTTGACGGAGGAACCATTCAACCATTAGGGATCCTTCCAAAGTTCCCTATTACTTTTGGAGGTAAAACTGTCTCTATAGACGTACTGGTTACCCAAGGTGCTTTAGATTTCAGTCTTCTCATTGGCCGTGACTATGTTTATGCCATGGGGGCCCTTGTCTCTTCACTTTTCCGTGTGGTTTTCTTTCCACACGATGGAAGAATTGTGACTATAGATCAATTATCATTCTTTAGTCCCCCGGTGCCTCTGCGCAGTTGTCATCCCCTCTTGGTTTTTATCCACCGGTAGTATCTGCCCCACCGCAGGTCAACTACGTGGCTACTTATCCTGTGCCTGTATCCAGTGATGATGCCGTCGTGCATAGTGTCCTGGGGGCATTGGGTCCTGACTTCCAAGATGTGATCCTTCCACTGGGAGTGGCACTCTTAGAAGCTACGACTTGCTGTTAATTATGATGAAGTTTGTGTGGAGCATAGTTCGCTTTCCTATGTCAAGCTCCTTAAAAAATGAAACTGGGTCTGGTCGAGCATAGTTCTTGATCTTGTATCAAGCTCGTTAAAAAATGAAATAAGGATTATGAGGATAGTTCTTTTACTGTGTCAACCTCATTAAAAAATGAAACAACTCCCTTTCCAAATCGAGTCTTTTGATTAAGATCTCGTAAAATAC
>APFE030247885.1:0-25014 GCA_000404065.3 Pinus taeda
AAAATGGCACATGGTATTGACCCATCGTTTCACTTGGAATGTAGCCTATTTAAATGGGGGGAATTAAACCAGAATAGATCCATGTTTACTCTGGATCTACTAACCCCTGAGATGTATCAAATATCGTGATATGCAAACTAGCATAGAGTGAAAAAATATTTGATCCGATCAAGAGTAAAAATGGATGTTGTAATTTATTGTATGTTAAACATTTTAGCTTGGTTAAAATAAAAATCAACTATTAATTTTATTAATTTTTATAGATTACTAATAGTAATTTTTAAGCTCCAGGTTTATGATAACCCATGGTATTGACCCATGGTATTCATGTGAGCATAGACTATTTAAAGGGGAAATTCTATCTTAGATCCATCTTAATTCGGGGTCTACCAAGTGCTCAGAGGAATAAATAGATTTCATCCCCCTAAGAGTGGTAGATGTGCAGTTAAGATGGATATAGGTTGGTTTTTATGATAATGAAGATATTAAATAGACTTAGGAAATTATATTGTAAAAACATCTTAAGCTGAATGGTTAAAGCATAGACATTGGACAAGTATATTTGTATACTTCTGTTCTAAACTGAAACAAATCCAGGGCTAAAAGGAATGGATTGATTGCACTAGTCATCCTTCTATAACTTTCCAACATATGTTGGAGTAAACAGATTGTAATTTAGGTAATTTTTCTAATTGAAAACGGGAACATACTTGTGTATTGGCAGGGTGGTTATGAGGTCCCTAGAAGTGGAGTAAACAGATTGTATTTGGGTAATTTTTCTATTGCAAATGGGAACATACTTGTGTATTGGCAGGGTAGTTATGAGGTCCCAGAAGTGATGAATTTGAATTTTTCTTTGTTTTATATATAGTATTAGGTTTTTTCTCATGCTTTCTGTGAATGGCACGGGTGAATTTTATCTTACACCCACTAGATTATCGATATGTAATTTCAGTAATTTTGATTTCAAAATATATTTTAAAGAAATGCAATGATTTCATTTGTGTATTCAATAAACACAAGATTTTATAATTGAGTAAAATATTTGCCATGCATGGTGAGAGATTCGCCAAAAAATTATATATAGATATCATATTATTGATAAAATCACCTTCCATTTTCCTATATACCATGGAGATTCGCCCATTTATTATACATGTAAATTTACGGGGGGTTTTTAAAATTTTCCCTGTCTAATTCATACGTTGATGATTCTATCCATATTCAACTTTTCCAAAGGACTCTCACAAATTTTGTTGCCAACTGGTACATCGAATTGCCTCGAGGTACCTACGTGACTTCAACTCTCTCACTATGGCTTTTATCACTCATTTCCAATTGCCAGTTCGCTATGAAACTAGCACCCATTTTCTTACGTCACTAAAGCAAGACACCGCGACCCACATCTCTGATCATATCCATGAATGAAGATGTCGGCATCACCTCATCAAGTTTGAGATTGTTGATGAGTTGTTGATAGAATGGTTCACGAAATCATTCGTCAAAAAAATTTCTAAAGACATAGCCATGAGTGGATGTGTTATTCAAGATCAAGATATCACCCGTGCTCAATATTTTGACCTATTCTATTCAAAATCTGGAACATTGTATGAGATGTTTCCTGATGCTCTGAGACCATCATCGGATCTGACAACATCAAAGTTTCCAGACACACCACCTGTTGATGATGTGATTGGTTTCATGTCTCAGACTCCTTCAAAAGCTTCTTCGAAGCAGAAATTGGTCTCGAACACTGGTTCCAATAATCCCTCTAAGAATTCATCCAGTCCTGGTAAAACCTCTGTGGTTCATGTTGTCCAGTCTACCACAGCAGATAAATCTTCTAAAGGTAGAAAGAAAGGCAAAGGAAAAGCCAAATCTAATGCCCCAAAACAAGACCCTCCTAAATCTTCTTTTGATGACGCTTCTGAATGAAAGCTAAAATATCATTGCCTCATCTGTGAGGAGGATCATTACACTAAAGATTATCCCTGACAATCTGACTGCAGAGTCCATCCTTGTTGGTAAGTATTTTGCCCCCATAGTGGCGGATTTTGTCCATATGAAATCTGATTTTGTTCTCAATGAGGGTTACCTTGCCCATGAGGAGGATTCGGTCCTAGGTAGGTTTCATACTTCCCTTCCATAGGCCACTAATGAGCATTGTACACAGCATACGAGTTATAAGGTTGTTGAACCTACTGACCCTAGATGTAAGGATTTTGAACCTGTTGATGCAAGGGTTGACCTTGTAAACACTGACCTTGCATATACACATATAAGGCTTGTTGTTGCCAAGGCTAACCTTGTTGCTGCAAAGGTTGGCTTTGTTGTTGTAAAGGTTGGCCCTGCAGCTGTAAAGGTTGGCCTTGCGAGGAAAAAGGTTGAGAGGACTACTAAACAAACTGCATCTGTGGCTGCAAAGTTTGCTACGACTGTAGCAAAGGTTTCCCTTGCAGTTGTAGCAGTTGTCCTTGCTACTGCAATGCTTTCCCTTTCTACTAAAAATATTTCCCTTGTTCCTGTGAAGGTTGTCCTTACTTCTGCGAAGGTTGTCCTTGTTGCTACAAGGGTATCTAGACAGTTCCTAGGGTGATACCCTGAGGGTATTGATAGTTCTCGAATTGGATCTAGTCACACCAGGCGCAGTGGATTGACCAAGCTCAACATAAGGCCCAGCGTGAGGAATGTAAGGTGGATTTACCATAGCTTGCAAACCATATGGAACATAAACCAGTTGGAATGGGACCTGAGCCATATTTGGCTACTGGTATTGGATGTTACCTGACCCATATGGACCATCAAGGTTAGGAATAGTGTCATAAAGGGGTTGATTCATCCCAACCATGTGAGTTTGTAATACACTCGCACTGGTTCCACCAGACATCATAGGGATATTCTAATATTTCCCCCCAGGTGGTGGCACAGTCTGTCCACTTGCCGGAGGTGTTAGTGTTGGTATCTTCATCCCTCCATCAGTGATCAAAATACTCTTGCTGCATTACATGTTACGTGTCTCATCCGATCATCTACATTCCATTAGGATCATGGATCATCTGATGGTAGTGGCATATTATCAATTTTCCCTCGTGATCTTTACCTGCTGGCCCATTTTCATACATTCAGGTCATTTACAGTCATTTTCTGCCATTACATCTACAAAAGTCATTTTTAGGGTTTTAGGTCCCATTAGGTCTAGGGTTTAGTCAATAAGGTCTTGTAAAATCTCAATAATGGTCAGCAGGCACATGAGGAGGTCAAATAAAGTCTCAGCGAAAAAAAATTCAATAATCACATGCTCAACAATGGATTTTTCCTCAAAACCCTGTTTTGAGGAAAAACAGAGTTTTTATATTTTATGTATAATATTTTATGTAATTTCATTTTTCCTATATGTATTAATTCCGAGATGCAGCCCTAGTCACCTTGCCAAGCTCCTACACTCCAACTCCTACAAAAGAGTCAAAAAATCAAAGCATTTAGTCCATCAAAGGAAAAAAGCAAGTCAAATTGCCAAAACAAAGTTTTAACAAGCAAGTGAAAGACAAACATTACAAAGTGGGTTTTTATAAGTGAAAATTAAAATCCTTTGTATATAAAGTATTTTACATGTTAAAGAGCTCATTTGTGTCCAAAGAGTGAATGAGAACAAGTGTTAAATTGTGTTTTCGAGCATAAGGAGCGAATTTGCAACCAAACTGTGAAAATTTTGAGGGGCCGCGTACCTGGGTCAAGGTGCGGTGCACCTGTGCAGTGCGGTGCATACAACGCAGGTTTTACACTGAATTTATAACTAGCACAACGCACCAATGAGGCATGGCACACCTTTTGGTGGGTGTGGTGCACCACTCTTCTGAGTTCGGAATTCATCCAAATCACCTCATCCGTCTTCAAAACTTGAAAATTCCTCTTTCCAAGTAAGTTAAACATCCCTAGTGCCATTACAAGAGGCTTTCATCTATTTTTATGGTGTTTCAATAGGTAAAAAACAAAACCCTAGTTCCTTGCATAGTTGTATTGAGAAAGCTGCGTAGGGTTTGCAAAATTACAGTTTTTGCTGTCTAATTCCCATCCTACTGTTTTCACATCCCATCACTAAAATTTCATTCACCTATTTTCTCCTTCCCTCTTTCACTTACACTTACCTAATTCCCCTATCCCCAAAACTAAAAACCCTAATCCCTAACCTCACTTATCCCAAAACCTAATTAACATCCCTAATCCCTAAATATCATTCCCCAAAACCCTTCCATTTCCAAAAACCCTACAAGCAGCATCCCAACCCCTCATTCACAGTCCCTATCGTCAAATCCCTATCATTTAGCAGCAAATACCTATTGTCTCTATAAAATATCTTCATACTCTTCTAAGAAACATCAAAAAATGGCAAACTTGGAGTCAAATTCATCTTATGACAGAAATGAGGAAACAATAAGTGACTCCTCCAAAGAAATTCATGCACCAAGGAGACCTCACAAGAGTGGAAAACATATCCGGGAGGAGCCCACGACACTTACTGAGTTGTTGGCTTGCCCTCTTGCTATAGCATGATTCAAACATCAGTGCTACTATCAATTTTGTGAGATGGTGGAAAGAGTCAAATACCATCATGAGCTAGCTAGATTGTTTGTCCTCCATCTTCACAACAGTTAGGTCAATTTGGCAGGTGTTACATTCACTTTGACACCAGAATCTATAGCTGAAGCAACAGGTATTCCGAATGTGGGTGAACAGTGGAACAAGGGACAACTGGTGGATAGAGATCATTATGAGCCTTATATCAAGGTTGGTTTTTAGAGGTAGATTAGTAGAATTTTCCCTTTCAAGTATCTTCAGGACACATATGCTCCATTGATGAAGCTCATAATTAAATATTTTAGTTGTGAAGTTAGATTTTCTCGCCTGTATGCCTCAATATGATTATTGATGCATTTTACTAAGGTGAGGATGATGAACCTCCCCTATTTCATGTACTGGAATATTGAGAAAATGACCACATTTGTGAAAACAAATCCTCCTCATCAGCAATACAACAACATTTATCACTTTGCATTAATCAAGATTGTAGTGTTGCATCAGTTGAGCTTGCTGAATGTTTCATGGGATGATTTCATTTCTCATGAAGTTTTCAAAAGCTCTCAAGTGCCCCCATCAGTTTTTCATGAGGAAGAAGAGCCTTCACATCAGCAAGAGATGCATGAGACTCAAACCACTAGTGTGCCAATGTTTATCACTTACCAAAAGGGCACAAGGAGATTGTTTGCAGTAGCAAAATGAGTACTATCTCCACCCAGGGTGGAAGGGGTCTCATTTCCTTCAACAAAAAAGCAAGTATAGTACAAGGGTAAGTAGCCATTGCATGATGAGGGGCCTTCAAGAGGTCAAGAGACAAATTTCATTCTCATTCAGGATGACGATGTTGATTTGGGCCCCCAAAGCTCAAGACTGAAAGAGATCATCTAGGAACAAGAAGCAAATATTCATGCCTTAGCTCTTAACCTAGAAAGAGCTAAGTGGATTATAAACTATTTCGATCAAAGAAAAAAGCAGCTGGAGGATTAGCAGACGATCATGGAGTTGTAAACTATAAGAGAAAATCGGCAAGCTACTAAGAGGAGGAAAGTCAGGTTGACACCACTTGAACAAGAAATTGAAGTTGATCATGAATCTTGGCTTGAGAGGGCAAATGTGCACTTGGAAAAGATGTTGGAGAAGGCCAACAAAGAGAAAAAAATGTTGAGGCACATGGCCTATCACTATTTGGCGAGAAACAAAGTTTGCAAAGTGAGAATTAGGACTTTGAAGGCCAAGTTAAGGAAAGCTTTGAGGAAGAGGAAAGAGCAAGACAAGCTCAATATTCTGGCAGAGGCTTCCTTAGCCCAACATAACACTTGATGCAAGACACTCAACCCAAATTTCAAGAAATTTTGGATACTTTTTGTCAATTTTGAACTTTTTGAGCAAACCACGGGTTTTTATGCCTAGTGTGTCGCACCACCTGGCGTGCACTTGTGCTAGGGACCTCCTTTGAAGGAAAACTCAACATTTTTGGATTCCTCAACCAAAAATATGATTGCCCACAAATGGCCAAGAAATTCTATCAAGTTTTGAGCTTCCAAAAGGGTCAAAAACACCTCAAAATTGCCCTTTCTGCCCCTTTTTGGCCACACGGGAACAAGTGTTGGGAGAACTCACTTTTGGAGGGGCAAATGGACACCAAATTCATAAATTCCACATGTTTTGGAAAGTAGACAAACAAAATTTTCTTGCAAGCCCACTTGGAGCAAATTTGGTGGACGAGAAGGGCTCCAAACTCAGCTGCAAAAGGGCACGGTGCATAGGGACAAAGGCACGGCACACAGGATGGAAAATTGACTATTTTTCCAAAAAAAAACTCTGTTTTTCGCCTAGTTTTTTCTCAATTTGACTTTTCTCTCTCTCATAGTCAAAATAATGATGTAATTTGATTGAAATTTATGGAATTTGATGTAAATATGCTAAAATTTCACTCATGGATGTAGATACATCATGAAAAGGTAGTTTGAAACTAAATGAATCCGTTTCCTAGGTTTTAGAGGCAAGTTGTTCCACTACCTACGTTTTAGTTCTTAGTTTAGATCTTGTTGAAATAGCTACTAAACTCATGAATTTGACCCCTAAAACCTAGCATGAGTTGTTTTTTTCCTATATCTAGTACTTTTTCAGTCATTTGTCAAGGTTGGACTTTTGTGAAAGCTTTGAGCAGCATTATACATTCATCTCTGCAGTTTGGCAAAGGAATAGACCAGGGTTTGCAGCCTTTTGTGGGATTCTTGTGGCAAATTGATTTGGTATTATGTCTTCTTCTGAAATTCAAGTTTTACGTGTGTTTATGTATGCCATTCTCTCTCTTTTTCAGCTGAACTAAATGAATCAAGGATAAAAGTAGAAATCATTGAATTTGTAGTGCTATACCTAGGGTTTGTTTAGTTATTTATGTTTTCTACTCTTTGAAGAGGATCCCTGAGACTCTCATGCCCTCTCCAACTCCTCACCAATCCTAATATTCTCCATATCATTCAATTTAAAGTACTAAATGATTTTCCTACCTTGCCCCACAAAAACCTCTGCAAGACTAAGTCCATTCCCCAGACCCAAATCTACCTTTCAGTTTTGAGCCAGCAAAACATTATGAAATTCAATCAAACTCCTCTGAGCATATAACTAGCCTAAAATTAGTCTTTAAATCAGCCATATCAAGCCTCATTTTCTATATTGTACTGAGATTGACAAGGAGAGAGCCCTCTCCTGACTTGGTAGGGCTAGCTACGAGGTTAAGCGTGGTTTGATGTTACCCTAGATCCTACCTTTCTCAGCCTTAGGTAGATTTAGGCCCTAACAGGAGGGATAGAAGAACTTACCGAGACCTGAACTAAGGTTGTTGGTTGAACTAGAAGAGTCAGTCAAAACGACGGGACAAGTTTAGACGAAATGGTAGGTTGAATCGGAACTCAAGTGACTACAGTTTTCACAATCGATTGAGAGGTCATGTTCTGAATGAATGGACCCTATGTAGGCATAGCTGTTGTGTGTGGAGCATGATTGTTCAGAGGTCTTTGTTTCAACGGGATGTATACCCCAGGAAGTTTTGTACACCCCTCCACGCGGGGGGGCCGATCCCCCCCAGATGGGGGGTCCAGGGGCCAGCGGTCCCCCGGCGGGGGCTCGGGGGCAGCGCCCCCGAAGCTAAAAACAGATGTAAATTTGCCTTGTAAAAGTATAGTAATTTCTAGTCAATCTGAGCCGTTCATTAGGCGGATGATCTGACGGTAGAACTTATGCTTAGCTTAGGGTTTTTTTTGCCCTAGAAGGCAACCCCTCTCTTTGTATGAGGGTATTGTATTTGAGGCGGTGATATAGATGTGTATTCTGTGTGTGTGTGTGTATGAGCGAGAAACAGAGAGGTGAGACTGTGAGAGAAAACAGAGGATATTACAGCGGCTTTGCTGTAGGTTGTGTCTCTTCATTTTGCTGGATAATAAAAAGGAAGGACTGGCTGTTCGAGGTGGACATAGCCCAAACTGGGTGAACCACATATATCTGTGTCTCTCTTGTTTTGTGCGTTTTTTGTGTTTATATTTCTGCAATATTTTATGTGTTCCATTGCTCCGTAATATATAATTTTCTAACACTTATTAAATTTGTTGTGTTTATGTGTTTGTTTACTGTGTTCTCTTACTACTTCACTATCTGTGTATTTCGTAATCTTATCGAGTCGTTGCATAAAATAACATAGGCACACCCCAGCACTTGAGTCTGTAATACCTTCATTATTTCTTTGAGGTCATTTATGGTGATTTCAGATCACTCTCTCTCTCTCATACTCTTGGAAACTTAGAGTTTTCTTATAGCACTCTTGGAGGAGTGTGGCATACTTGGAGTTTTGAAGAAATAATGCAAAGGAAAAGCAGGAAAGCGCAAGAAGACATTGGGATCAACAACTACAATGCATTTTTCTTACAAGTACCAAGTTGCATGTATGATTTCCTTCTTATTTTTGGCATGCATGGCATATGCATGTCGTTATTTGGTTATGATCTGTCATTGGGATGGAAGATTTCCTAGATTGATCGTGGTTTTTCCTAGCCTTTCCATTTCATGGATAACCATTGCGTTGTGGGTTTTTACTTTTCTTTTCTGGTTGGTTCTCATATTCCTTTGGTTGTGGGTTGAGTGACTAGTTCCTGGA
Organism: Pinus taeda; assembly: GCA_000404065.3. Taxonomy (NCBI): domain Eukaryota; kingdom Viridiplantae; phylum Streptophyta; class Pinopsida; order Pinales; family Pinaceae; genus Pinus; species Pinus taeda. The sequence goes on from APFE030247885.1 coordinate 8,729, forward strand.
ATCCTTGGTTTGACAAACTCTATGGAATACCTGTAACAACTTGGGTTGAGTTACTAGTCCTGGAAGACTTGGTTGAAACAATGCTCTAGAAGCCCTTGGTAGGTTGAGTTACCAGTCCTGGAAGCCCTAATTAGACAAACACTATGGAATATTGACAACAATTATGGGTTGAGTTACTATTCCTAGAAACCATGGTTGGAACAAATGCTCTGGAGTCCTAGACAACTTAGGTGGAGATGAATCTGGTAATGGTTGGTGATTTCTGACCGTGAGGTGGAATCACTAGTTGAGGGTTGAGGTGGTTTGGCCTTTGGAAGCCCTGGATTGATTTTAGTTGGATTATTCCATGAGATCCCACATTCATTCTTAGAATATGGCATGAGGGTCACTGGATGAAAGAGAGATTTGGTTTAGCCTATTCTAGGGTCGAGTGGTTTGTGGAAGTCTCAAAACTAGTTGCCTTTTACATATGTTAGTAATAGCTTCTTTCCTCTTCTATCTGATGGGTAAATATACTTGCTTATATTTGGTTTTTATGATTGTTATATCCTTATTATTTTTGTTGGTTATATGTTGGTTATGAGCATATTTTATGACAATGATGATATATGGATCTCATCATGTTTTGATTTGTAAATGAATGGACAATGAATATGTGACCTAACAGATGATAATGCAGCTAATTTGATAAGGCATCAACGCTTCTTAGCAATTCTCGTATAAGTATGAGACACCTATGCTCAGATATGTTGTTATGACCTGTAGAATGCATATTTATGACATGTTTGACGAGATGCATGTCATGGCTAGTAGGGGTTCAATCAAGTCTTTGTTCAAGTATTTGCATTAGTATCAGTGTTTCGATGTTATTTCTCATTTCTGGAAGTTTCATGGAGTTCTGGGGAGTGGCCTGAGTCTCGGCCCTAAAACTGGCACAGAATCCAGGGTCCCAGTCACATGCATGCCCATGTCATGGGAGTGACTAAGGCTCTAGGTCAGTAAAATGCTAAGTTGTCTCAGGGGTTGATCACCTGGAAAGGTTGGTTAGCTCCTAAGGATTTTGTAGCATGTGTAGAGGTCAGATTGGTTGTGTTGGGTTAGTTCCACTTCCTTAACTATACATGGTGACTTGAATCAGATAATAGTAGCCTATCTTCACATGTTTACCCCAGGGAACTAGTTAACTTGGGTAAATGTGGGAGGAGGTGGTTAGAGAGTGGTATCAGAGCATGGTTCACCCCTTGGAGTGGATGAGTGGTGTTGTTCATGCATACATGTTTGGATGGGGTCCCTTGGGTCAGTTTTGGGTTTAAGAACCCAAGTTTTGATGTAAATTTTGGTAGAAAGATGTAAAGTCTCCGCAATTTGTGGATGCAGAGCATGTAGATAGTTATAAGTCAAAAGGGGTTTTATCCCCTTGCCTATGTAAAGTCGAGTTAGTTTTGAGAGCCACCCATGGTCCACAGACCATGGGATTGTATGTAGAAAGTTGTAAATAAGTGTGTCTTAGAGAGTCAAAGGCAGATCTATGTCTACTTCTTAGAGAGGGAAAAAAGGCAAGTAGTAGCAGGTAGATAGAAGGGAAAAGGTTCTACAACTGAGTTCATGGATCCCTATAGCTAAGTGCACAAGGCAGTTTGAGTATGTAACCTCATATTGAAGATCAATAAGGAAGACTATTGAAGAAATTCATGTGTCTATCTGTTTACTTCTGTTATTTAAGTTTTCGATATATGCTGTGATGGAATAATGTCTATATGAAATATTGATCTATTAATGCATGACTCTATTGGATAAATATTATTAACTTTACGAAAAGCATGTTAAGTACTTTCACGAAGACTATAATACAATCTGCTATGTTTATTAGTACTTAAGTAGATCTGCGTGAACTCAGATATAGGGTTATTTTATGGTGCACATAAGTGGCTGATTTGTTTGTTAAGGGTCCACAAAGACCTATCGTAGACCTACGTGAAGGTCTAGAGGCCATTTAAAGGAAGTTGCAGTACTGAGTCCTATGGTCTTATATATTTGCGCGAAGGCAGATCTAGGCTAATAAAATACATCACATTGATCTCTCGATGTGGAAACTTGGTTCCAGCATCCCCCCATACTGCTTCAGGTGAGACTTCAGCCTGCGCTACGCGGGTTGATACCGAAAGGGCCAGTAGTGTAGGGTTTTGTTTGGCACAATTAACTCTGAACCTATGTCATGACCCACTAATCCAACAAATCGTTTTGTTTTCGGGACCGGGATTTGCTTAAGGAGATATGTGATGTCGCATCACTAGAATCTGACCAAGAAGGAAATTGAAAAGTGGTTGGATATAAAGATTGATGAATTCGTGGCGCAAGAGAATAGGAATGGGTGACTGTCGAAGGAGCAAGGGTAGGACAGATATTTGTACACAGAAATACACTAAATTTTCTTCTGCACCTTCCCGATTGAACTATACAAGTGGATAGCTAAGTCGGAAGACAACCAAGGAAGGTGGAGGCTTGACGGTCCAATAGTGTGGACTCTAGGAATGGTATGACAATTAGAAGTCTCTGAAGATAGGATCGTGCGCATTGTTGACCACTGACTTGATTGAACTATAGGACGATTTGTTACAGAGTTCGTGGTTGCTACCTTGGTCAGCGACAGCGAAGTAGAGCGACGCTTCTTCAAGGGTCTGCAAGGTAAATATCTGAGGTCTTTGAATACCTAGATTAGGATGCTTTTGTGTGAGAAATGGGTAATGCAATTGCCTTGATGTTTGGATCTACGCGAAGTGGGCAGATCTTTAGAAATCAAGAGAAAGAAGGTCCTGAATATAGCCTATTGATTGGACCTCCTTCGAGCTACGACAAGGGAGCGGTACAAGCATCACCACAGAGTGTTGTCCAGTTGATAAGACATGGTTTTCCATAGAAACATCATCCATCTACTTCACCTCCACCCTCACCTTCATAGTATACACCTTCACCCACACCTCCACCACCACCACCACCGTCGTTCAACATGTCGAACTCAATAAAGCTGCCAATTTTCAAGGGTATAGGGAGAGAAGATACATATCAGTTCTAGCTTCTTGTGAATGTTGTATGGACCGCGCAATAGATCATTGATGATAACATAACGAAGGCACAGTTAATCACTGCCCTGCAGGATCACGCACTGACATGGTATATCAAGTACTGTATCGATCATCCTTTAGTGACGTTAGTAGAAACTAAGAATGTGTTAAACAAAGAGTTAAGCCTAAGTATGACTCACAGTCAGTAGTTGGATTTAAGGAAATCACGATGAGGGTTGATGAAATGCCTTGGGAGTTAGATCAAAGGTTGAAATGTGTGATCCGTGAAACTAATATGCAGATCACAGACGGTCAACACCACGAGTGGTTTATAGCCTCTCTTCTGCCCCACCCGAGGATTGTTTGTCACAACAGAAGATAGGAATTAAACAAAGTATTTTGGTAGAAATCACATGAGAGAATTTTTAGGAACTTAGGAAAAAGCCCTGGAAATCATGATGAGATTTCATGTGACACCTATTTAGGATGTGAATTTGGGAGTCCAACAGATTCACTCGTAGTTGCATAACCTCTGCTTGGAATTGTAGAGCTTCAAAAAAGAGAAGGAGGCTAGGCTAGAGGTGCACGAGGAATTCTGGTGCCTGAAATGTAAGAGCCAAGGGCACGATAAAGATCACTGCCTTGTCTTCAAAAATTATATTACAGGAGGTGGGCCACTTCCTTTGAGGCCAAAAGGTCTAGTAGGACCGAGTGCAGGGCCCGCACTATGGTGCGTGATTTTTCAGGTTGTTGGAAAACACGAAACAGATAATTTTCATTCACTACAGAAGTTCATTCAAATGCCACAATGGTTGTTCTACGATTTATGAAAATCGGTGGGCCACGATGAACGCCATTATCATAGCTATGAGTTAATGATGGAAATAATGCCTACCTACCAAATGCAAGTGGAAATTTGGCCTCCAGATTAGGGTGTAGGAGGAGTGCATGGAGGTTATAAAGGAAGAGGACGGGGCCGAGGAGGAGGAGGACCTAGTAGAGATCATGGTTAGGTCATTTGCTATAATTGTGGGACACCAAGGCCCTACGCGCGCGAGTGTCAGAATCAAACATGCCTGTCATGTCAATATTGCAACTAGATTGACCGCACCATAGAAGAATGGCCTATGTTGATAGCCAAGATGTAGGAGAAGAGGGCACAACCTCAACAACCTACGCAGAACTTACAAATGATGATATTTGAGCCCCACGAGGAAAATCTGAATGTGAATATCATGTTGAGAAGCGGGATTACAACTAGAGATGAGAAGTGAAAACAACCTGAAGAGGATGTATGGGTCCGCATGGCCCTAGAGAAGGAAGTTTTGTTCGATCTGGAGCATGCGAAAGAAACGTTTATGGAAGCCAAGAAAAGCTTCACTGAGGCATATACCTTAGGAAGCTAGAGAAAAGTACTAGAAACCAGTGCGCCTATAGAGAATGACCCATCTGTAGTTATCACGTTCCTGGAAAACTGCAATTTCTGTGCGATAACAAGGCTGTGAAAGGTCTGTAGGAATTGATAAACAAGTGTGCTGGCAAAGAAAATGCTCTTGATGGACACCATGCAGTAAGGAAAATTGGAAAACATAAGGTAAGAACATGGCATGAGATGAGGATCACTGTGCAGATAGGAGATTATGAGATGGACCAGGTCATTTTGGATCTGGGGTTTGACATGAACGTTTTGCCTAAACGGACATGGGAAAGAATGGGGAGACCTGCATTGCAATGGTCTCCAAACTATCTTAGAATGGTAAACCAGCAGAAGATCATCCCTATGGGACAACTATATGGAGTAACAATGGATATAGAGGTGCGAGCGCACTCGCTGATTTTGAAGTAATAGAAATTGTTGACAACAACAATCCATATCCCGCGCTCCTTGGAATTCACTGGGCCATTGATATGAACGAAGTCATCAACTTAAAGAAGAGGATGATGTCATTTGAAAGGAAATTGCTTCGGGTAGTAGTACCACTGGACCTTGCAGAAGGACTGTGCTATAATGAACCGGTTCGTGACTACGAAGAGAGTGATGATGACTTGGATTAGATCTACAAAATAATTGCATGAGATCAAGACTCGATTAATCCAACAGCTGATGGATGGATTACATGGGACCAGGAAATTTCCTGTACCTAAGATTCAGATAAGAACTAGAGCATTGGGATAATAGGCTGCATGAAGTATCTACACCACACTGCAACATGATAACTAAATCGTTGCACTGTGTGTCATCGGAGGTAAGAAATTTACCCTATTATGATGGTTTAACTGACATAGATAAGTTTTTGCATGCATTTAAATGTGAAGTCCTTGAGGATCACCACTTCCAAGTGTTATATTTGGCGCTGCACCCGCATGATGGTGGGGTACACACAAAGATAGCTTTAATGAATGGAAATATTACAGGAGGATGATGAGGTTGCGATTTGGCCGTCCAAAAATTTGACTGACTAAGAAATATGATGGGAGAAATGATCCACATGATCATTTAGCAAAGTGGACTAAAGTTTATGGAATGGAGCTGCAATTGGAGTGGGTGAACTTATTCTGTCATACTTTGGATACAATCCCCATGAATTGGTATCTGGAAGCGAAGCTCCACCATGGCACCGCATAGTGGGATATATTAAGTGAAGGATTCTTAATGACCTTCAGTTTTGAAGATGGGTTTGAATGCATTGATAAAGCTCTGTAGGAGGTTAAGGTAGCAATCTTCAGAATAATGTAGGATCCTTTGGAGTTGGTTCAACAAAACTAGAGCACCCAACCACACTATGCACTGGAATGCTATAATGTGACCGCTGAGGGGGAGGATGAAGATCCAAGAAATATCAATATTCCATAGGCAGAAGGCCATCACGAGGTTGAAGATCTTGTTGATGCCTCTAAAATCGCTACATCAACATCGGGGAAAACCACCCAGTCTGGAACTTAAAGCAACTCCTTTTCCGTTTGGTATGGTGGCTCCGACTGGATGTAATGGAACCAGTTTCCTAGTGATATATGAGTTTATGGGTGATCGGTTTGTAATAGATTAGATGAATGATAAGTGCTTTATTCTAAAGTGAAAAATATACAAAGATAACTAATCTATCCCAGGAATTGTTCTAACAATGCGATTCTTGATTGCTATTGTCAAATAAACATGAAGATGACTTACTCATAAATGAAAATATGCATTCATATGATAATTGCTTTGTTCAATTAGTTGAACAAAGTAATAATTAAAACATTGTCGCACTGATCGTTTTATATATATATATATATATAATATAATATATATAATATAATATATATAAATAATATATATATTATATATATATATATATAATTATGTATATATGTATATATATATAAGATGACAATTCAGAAACATTCAAAAGTGACAAGTTAAAGAACTGCTTTAGGAACATATATATATCAATAATAGCAATGTTGATAAATGCTAATTCACATAGAGAAATAAAGTGAAAACATAGATAATAGTACCTTATGCATTTGGATCTCCTCTAATGTAAATCACATTCAAATTATACCTTCTAATTCGAAAATGCTTTCATAGGAAGCAAAAGTGCATATCTCATAAAAGCCTTCTTTATCAAAATTCAAAATTCCGGTCCAGTCTTTTATAAAAAATATATATCAGAAGTACAATAGTGCAACCTCCGATTTTAGTCATAATACAAAATTGGGGACCCTTTCTAAAAACATGAAAGGGTCTATAAATACTACAAAAAATAACAAACTAAGAAAGAAATTTTCTATGAGCTGGTATAACCAAAAACATAAAAATATGGGATTTATCTTGAAATAGTAGTGCTGCAGTCCGTTGAAAGGATTCATTGTATCGGCTTATCTTCTTTTGATCACAATTGAAAAATGGCAAGCATTGGCTGGACCTCTTGTGGCTGACTCATATGAGAGTGTAACTGAGCTGTAAATGTGGCATCGGTAAGTTCGGGGATCATGTGGTTGATCGCATCTGTGAGACACTTCATTGCCATTTGCTGACTATGTGGTTTTACAAGGAAAAACCAAAATGTTTCCCATGTTAAGCTGTGAATGCCTCCGATCAATTTTTCTCTTTGTTCGAGTTCCCGTTTCCACTATTGTTCTAATGATTTCACCTTTGAGAGTTTTCCTGGGGAGCATTCTGTTACTAGAGTATATAAATACAGACTGTTGTTGATTAATTCAATAAGATTATTTGCTACTGATCTACATCTAGATTTAGCTCTCTCAGCTTTCATTAACTGATACTCCCATTCGGAAAACAAAATTTCTTTATGTGCCTCCTGTATCTTTGGTAGATTGGCAACTTTTCCCTCTTTTGAATCTTTCCAAGACAAAAAATTTGTTATTCTTTCATTTTCCTTCTCTAACTCCAGTGTTGCATCTACCGGTTTTCCGATCATAGATATTGAGATATCACATAAAGGAACAACCAACGATATATTATGACACAGAAGGTCCAACTGCCTGGATAGAGCCTTGGTCATCTCCAGGACTTCAACTTTAAAATCTTCTACCTTGGGATAACCTTTGAATCACTCTATTTGATTATTCATTTGAGCAATTTGATCTTCTTTTGATTTATTCAAATGCTCATTTAATGGTTGTAGTTTACGCAATGCTTGAGATAACTCTTGTTGTTTATGGATGGCCTGCTCATCAATTCTCTACTTTTCATTAATTAATTTCTCATTCAACTGCTCATTAAGTTGTTTCTTCTCTACCAACTGCTATTCAAGCTGTTTTTTTGTTTTTGTTCAATCGATTGTGCCTCTAGCTGAATGATCACTTGGTATTTTTCCTTCAACAAATTATTAATCTCTAAAACCTTGTTTATTGTTGCCATTGTATATGCTCTGGCATACTGAGAAAGTTTAGTTAAATATTCGGAGGGATTTATTTCCTCCCTCCATACCACATTCATCATTTCCATCTGAGGAGTCATAAGAGGAGAGTGATCAATTTTCCTCTTCTTCCTGTGTCTTTTGACTATAGCCCTATGCTTAGGGTTGTAGAAGGAATCCAATGGTGGTATTTCTTCTACATGTAAAACAATCTCATCAATGGGATTTTCAGGGATGATCTCTATGTCTTTATGAAGCTTAGGTGGGCCACTTGTTCCTACAATTGGAACTGCATTGACTACCGATTTCTATGCTGTAGATACCTCTGGTGTAGTGAACCCTTGGGTGTTCTCTAGATTACTTACAATAGAATCAAATTGTTCCCATTCCTTGATTAACTTACGGTCAACATTAATATGTATATCAATGGGTTCACTAACTGTTACCTATTGCCACTCCTATTCTAGTGTTTTCTTCTTCTCAGGAACCTTTCCAATTTTGGGAGCATTGTCAGTACTCTTCTCCTCAACGTAGCCTTGAGGTCATACCATAGATGTCGTTTTTAATAAATCTAGGGGAAGGGTTTCCAATCTCTAGGCCCTGAGGCTATTGAATTTTTCTAATCCTTCTGTTCCCAATTTAGTCTTAGACATTTCTTTGACCTGGGAAAGTATATTTGCTGAAGCAAACAAGTCATCAAAGTTATCCTCTTCATGATCAAATCTGGAGATTTTAGCCTGAGAGGTAATAATGTAGCCAACATTTTTAGGGTCATACTGCCTTTTTGGAATAGTTGCAAGATTTAACAAACTTGATTTTCTCGGCCTCTTTCTCTACATGTTTAAAATCATGTAGGGTAAAGGCACCACACTGAAGGGGAAATGTAGGCCACATGTGTTTCTTAGAATCCCTAAGGGTCTTTGACATCCCTGAAACTATTATCTGATATGCTAATTCCCGGGCCAGTAGTTTATCGGGGATGTATAGAGGAAGAAAATGAGGATTAGTAAGACTGTCGAAAAGCCTTATATAGGTGAATGTTTCTTCTCCAAACTAACTGCCAACGACAGTTAAGTCAACCATTACATCCTCGGATAACCTGGGAGCAGGCTTATTGAACATGGCATAATGTGCAGGAAGAATAAAACCATGATAGATTTTATACAAGTGGTTCTTATAGTGGGCTTTCCGTAGCTCCTTGTGATAGATGTGAATAGGATTGGGATCCTGGGGAGTCCATTTCCATCTGAGAATGGGGTATTCGGAATTAAAACAAATGGTGTCCATAATATAGGCACTAAAGTAAAAGGGAGGTATCACTCGGGAAGTCACAAACCTCTTTCTTCTATATTCAAGAATCTCAGTGGCCATTTTATCAGACAGAATATTTGCCCAGTCCATGAGAAAGCCATGAACTGCAACCTCCATTAATGGAACCATATCTATAGAGAATTTAGTAGAATCGTGGACTCCGAAGAGTCTTCATATCATTGCACCAGCATAACAATAAGGAGAGGCTAATGAATCTACTAAGTACATACCCGATGTCTCATGCTTGTGTTTGCTCGGGAAATGTCTCCATTTCCTGATAGGATATGATTCAATGTCGTTTTCCTTCACAAAAGCTTCTAAGAATGCTTTATTATAATACTTGTTTGGCTTAGGTAATTGGTACATTTATCTAAGATCCTCTGCTCTAAATGACCTGAACACTTTTCCTTCGGCTGTACTAAATGTCTTGTCTATAGTTACAATGCTTTCAACAATCCATCTGACCATGTCATTATATGGAAAAACCTTGGCACGTGCTGCTATTCTGTGTAGGTATGAGTAGGCCAATTCTTTCAACGTATTCTCTAATTTTCTTGTAGAATCTACTGTAGCTTCTACTTCGAGTTTTTCATGCTCTTCTGCTTCTAGTAACTTATAGATACTCTCCCAGCTTGCTTTTCCTAAATCGAGGCTAGTCATATCTGATATCAATCCTTTCTTATTCGGCTCTGGTTCTTTGACTATGACAGGGGCATTGGCTTTCTTCACCTTCTTTCCCATTTTTTTCGAATTCATAAGCTCAGAGTAGCTCTGCACAGACAATGGAAAACGTAACAGAGAAATATTTCTACTGAAAGCTAATATGGAATGAAAACAGTTAAGGTGATTCTCATATGATAAACCAAATGTAATTAAGTATCACCACGGGTGAAATCCTAGAAGGATTCACCCTTAACTGTGAAATTAATGACCATCATAACCGCCGGTCATAGTAAATAAAAATAATAATTACCCATCGCATCAAAGATATGCTCATTGATCCCTTCAAACATGTCTTTGGATTTTCCCGATCAGCAATGAACGATAAATCACAAATCACAATCAGGAGATTCAATGGGTCAGGCTTAACGTTTCGGACTAATAGCTCCGATCGCGATAAAAGAATATAATAAGGTAGGGGTGTAATCAGTGCATTGTTTGATTTATTAACTTTTCGTTCATGACTACTTTTATGGTTTGTGCCTACCAATAAAACCTTTTGGTGGTTCTTGAAACATGTGCCTTAACTTTATAACATCGCAATCGGGGAATTTTGAAATTGCTTTCGCTATGTGTCATGCGATACCTCCGATTGTCGATTACGATTACGTTATCAGATCGGAGGTTTAGAAAAGAGCATTTAGGATGCATTGCGGCTTAACTTAGTGATATTCAATCTCCGATCGCATTATCGCATTGGAGATTTTCTTATGATGGCTTTCTAAAAGGATATTTCATATTTTATCAAAAGGTTTTGGATAATAACTTTATTGCATTGGACCTTTTGATAAGGGTTTTTTTATATGTGATATGATTAATGCTAGGCATGCGATTATTATTGAATTATTGAATTTAACTAAGTCTTAAAAAGGGACCCATTTCTAATTAAATTTTTTTTTGATAAAAATTTAGAAATGGGGGGTTGTTGTACAACAAAACAAGTCCATAAATAGAAAACTCAGACATCAACGTGCCATTGAAAACCAAGCAGGTAAATATTGGTACTGAAGCAGAGCCAAAATTTGCAAATATTGGAGATTACTACGATGATTCCATGGTGGATAAAGTTGTTGAGCTACTCCGCTAGTACCAGGATCTTTTTCCCTTCAAGTTTTTAAACATGAAGGGAATCATAAGTGACTTGGGTATTGTTAGCCTTGCTGGCACTAGGCCCACAAATGCATCCATATAGGCTCTTAGAGTCTCCAAAGTTGCTTAAAAGCATGCCAATGAGTCCATTAATGCCCTTGAAATCTTCGATTTTTGCTCACAGATCATCTAATGATCAGAATCAGCGCAAGAGGAAAGCCCTTGGAAGGGTAGAAATGCACTATAGGGAGGCTAAAATGCTTAAAAAACCATGAAAAACCCATAAACACAGGCTTAAATAGTGAATTTAGCCATCATTAGATATGGCTGATCAATGACCCAGATCTAGGCGGCTAATCGCAATCGGCCGAGTAGAGGGGATAGTCTAAATATGGGCACATGACACCGTTGATCAGCGATCGCCAATGATCAGATCGATGTGTCGCATCGGGAGGAGCATATGTTATATATATAAAGGCCCAGGGATTGTCCAGCAGTGATTACGATTTATCACATCGCCGATATTGCATCGGCGCTATACCAAGTGGGCGAGGCCTATGCACATACGTATTTGCGATGTAATAACCGGACCCGAGGGTTATGTCATACAATATTTGATAATATTTGAAGTCCGCACCCATGCCACTCTAATGTATTTCCCATGTATTTAGTTATGTAACAAAATACAAAGGGAAATAGGGACAACGTCGATGCGATAAAACCTGGACCCGAAAGGGCTTCAGGAAGCAACATGGATATATTTTCAAGTCTGTGGAAGGCCCATTTTTAATGTATTTCATGTATTTTCATTATATAACAAAAATACAAAGGGAGCATTGGCCAGTGTGATTGCGATGAACCCCGGACCCGAAAGGGTTTGGGAAGTGGAATACATGATATTTGAAGTCCGCCACGGCCATTTTTCATAAATATCGAGTGTTTTGACATATTTCCAATATGAAGGAAAAATCACAAAACAGGCAGGATTTCAAGGGGGCTATGGGTAGTAAGTGGTTTAGGTTGAGCTCTGCCTAATGCCATGCAGCTGCTGCCACGTGTCCAAGATGAGGAGATAGAAAACCACCCTCATCGGGTGGTTAACTCCAGTACAAAAGAGGCACCCGAAATGGATCATCACCATTGGATCTGGGAATCCCAGATGAACGGTGGAGATGTGTTATCACTGCAAGGGCGGACCCAATAGGAGAATAAGCCATATCTAAGGATTTCTTAAGTCCGAAAAGGACAGAGATGGGCAATATTTTCACAATGTTGTTGCGTTTTCTGTTTAAAACAGAAAATAGTCATGTATTAAACAGAAAGGGGCCATTTAAAGGGATTATAAGGGCCCGAAGACACATTCCACCATATAACAGAGCTCGGGAGACATATTTTGCCGGGAAACAGAAGCCTAGAAAGGGAAAGAGAAGGGCCACAGCATGTTGCAACCCAAAACAGAAAGATCAGGGAGCATCAACAACACAACTTAACCGAAGACAACAGAGATCATGGAGTAGATAGTGCAGCTATCCAAAACAAACAGAAAGATCAAAGGCCACAACACAGCTCATCAAAACAAGCATCAAGGGGCATCTATGGCACGAGAGAACTCCCAGACAGTGCATCAAGCCACCAAAAATATCTGAAAGCGGTTACTCTGCTATTAGAAGCAGAAAACTTCGATCCCATGCTTGCCTAGAGGGCATCAAATCAGTGAAAAATGCATATCAGGAAGATTAAGACTCTGAGCCTCTTAGAGCTCAGGAGCATTGTAAAGAGGCTATAAATAGCTTCAAGTAAGATGTAACAAAGGTTCAACTTTTGGAGTTTATTCCTCCTCTGTTCATTCAAGCTTCTCATCTTCATTCTAGCAATATAAGCTTCTTTTGCCATTATATGTTCAATGTCCATTCTCTTTGTTGTTCTATGCTTGCACTTGAACAGTTTGTTCATGTTTTCTTTGTGTCTAAGGATAGATAATTTTCATCTTATCTTTGCTTTGATAAATTAGATTTGCAAGCTTCTTTGCTGCCTGTAACTAGCCATCCATATGTGGTCATATATGCATCTGCGAGTACAGTCAGTATTCTCTTTTGCTGCTTGTAGCTAGCTATTGATGTATGTTTATGTATGCAATCTATTGGTATAGTCAGTATTCTCCATCTATCCATTAAATTTATAACTTATTGAGCATTAGTGGTCCAAAGCCTTGTATTGCTGAGAGCTTTCATGCATGTATTGAGTGAAAATAGAGCTGAAATGGTTATCTAACTTGATCCAAACCATCATTTATTCCAATAGTTCAGAGAACAATATTGAACATTATATGTTACCAGGCATCTCCGAGCTACAACTTAGGAGAGTTTCTTGGAGTGATAACATAATTGGCGCAGTTTCCGGGGAGAGGAAACTGAAGCTTAGCTTCCCTGGGAAACAACATAGATCCAACTTTGATGATAGACAATGTCTGGGAACGTTTTTGGTTGTAATCATCTATCTAGTGACTCTACTGGAGGCCGAACCTCTTGGCGACTCCACTTAATAGTTCTGGCTCAGTTTGTGAGGCATACTCAGAGAAATCCTCAAAAGCTACAAGCTGACCCAATACCTGACCCTGAAAAAATCATCAAAGAGAGAAAGGTATCACAGAAAGGAGCATCAGGATCAGGTAAATCTAAACAATCTTCTATATCTCTTCAAGAAAGGCTTGTAATAGAACAAATACATGTTGAGAGTATAGCATCTAATACTAGCAATGAAGAAAAACTCTCAGAGATTCATAAAGCTCCTTATTCTTTAGGTTCTCCTTTTGCTTTAAGCCCAAAGGAAACCTCACCTTCTATCCATCATACTCCTTTAGTCCTATCAGTCACTCCTCGGCCCTCTATCATTCAGACTGCCGGTACTCTTTTAGCCACCACAACTATGGCAGGTCCACAAGCACCTACCAAAATGGAAAGAATCATAGCTGCTAGGTATGGACCTCTAATACTGCCCACTCCTTTGAATTCCATTCCTACTGGAGAATATCAGAAATATAGGCCTAAGTTCACTGGGACTAAAGGTGTTACTACTGAAGAACATCTTGAGTCATTCTATAGCTATGCTGATAGTCTGGACATTAGTGAAGATGATGTGTGGATGAGAGTCTTTGTCCAAAGCCTAGATGGAGAGGCTAGAAAATGGTTCAGAGAACTAACCCCAAGATCTATAGTAGATATTGAAGCTTTAGATGATGCATTCCTAAAGCATTGGGGGGATAAGAAGGATCTTCTCTACTAACACACTGAGTTTGGGAACTTAAAGAGGGAAAATGGTGAGTTGATGTCTGATTTTAATAAGAGGTTTAACTGTATGTACAACAAGATACCAGGTGAAGTAAAACCCACTACTACCTCTGCTAAACTCAACTATGCCAGTGCTTTTTATTTTGACTTCTACCTATTGTTGAGAGAAAGGTGATGTGCTACTTTGACTGACATGTAGGATGCAGCCCTGGAAGTGGAATCAAACATCATAGCTGTAGAGAAGCTCAAGGGAAATGCTGAGAGAAGAAGACAGAGGGGAGAGTCTTCATCATCCTCTAATCCTAAGATAGACAAAATGACCAAAATGATCGAGTCATTAGCCTCTGAAATTTCTAAATTGAAGGCTGATCAATACCTGGGGAAAGGAAGAGTTCCTAATACATTTGCTCCTAGAAATCCAAATCGAAATCCATATAGAAGAACAAGTGAGCAGTTGTAGATTTTGCAAAGAAACAAAGATGCTAATGAAGACCAATGGGTGAAGGCTCCTTTTCAAAATGCAGTCATGGAAGAAGAGCAGTTTGAAGAAGATGATAGGATCCATTGTCTGGAAGACAAAGGCAATGCTTCCTTTTTGACCTCATCTGCCTATGAAAAGTCATTATGCAATGACCAGATCAGCCAAGAATGGGATGATGTAGCTATTCTACAAACTGTAGATTAACAAAGATATAATTTGAGGTTAAAGATAAATAATCCCAAGGAAACTCTTGTTCAAAGAGTTGTTGTCCCTTTTTTACAGCAAGCAAATAAGCAAAAACAATCGGCAATTGATCCCATCATCCTCAAAGCTCCAGCTCATGAGGTAAGAGGCCTTGATAAGTATCCTTCTCCCTTTAGTTTTCAATCAGAAATTCAGAAGCTAAGAATACCTATGCCTCTGATTGAACTAGTGAAGAATGAGTCGTTCAAAAGATCCATCCTTGAGGCCCTTGAGCCTAAAGCCATCCAAGCCTCCATTGACTATGTAAATATGCAAGATGACAAGCTAGCTGTTACTCTCAGCCCAATGATTCAAAATTGTGAAGACAGCTCCCCAACATTCTATGTCTCTTTGACTATTCATAAGAAAATCCGTCACAGCTACCTTTTGGACACTGGAGCCAACCATAATCTAATGCCCGAGGCTATCATGGATGAGTTGGGTCTTGACATCATTAAGCCTTATCATGACCTATTTTCTTTTCACTATAGAAAGGTGAAATGTCTAGGATTAATCAAGGACCTAGCCATCACTTTGTCTCAGCTGCCTATGAAAATCATGATCATGGATATTGTGGTAGCTGATGTACCTCCCAAGTTTGGCATGTTACTTTCCAAAGGTTGTGTTATCACTTAAGACTACAAGTTCACCTATGTACAAAGATCCATATAAAATTTTTGGTTCAAGTCAATAGGTTGTTAGGTGTATTACTTTAAAATTAGTCTTTTCCAAAGATATTGAGGTAGGTCCTTGTAAAAAAAAAAACCGTTAGTTTCCATCTCCCATAGCATATCTAGTCTTGATTACATCATTCTGACATTGCACAGTTTCGTAGCACAATATGATTGGCCAGTTTAGCTGCGCAATCATTTTCAACCATTCCTGAGCAGCCATTGCGTAGCGCGGCATGTCATTTCATGATTGCCTGCGCTACAAAATCGGGGATTCGGGTATTTTCTGCAGCATATTGCCTTGAAGTGTCAAATCTTGGGGGGTGAGTCATCAAAAACCGTTCAAATGTGTCAGTCGACATCCCATCTAGATCATAATAGGATTCATCCCGCCATTAGAGATAGGATCACACACATGTCTATTATGTTAATCAATCTTATGAGGTAAGGTGGTGCAATTATGTTTATTCATGACTGCATTCAACGTGCCTATTCTATGGTAAGTGTTTCAAAAAACAAAAGGAAGCCGCCCGAATTCTTATTCAAAAGAGAGACTA
>APFE030247890.1:0-15265 GCA_000404065.3 Pinus taeda
CCTCTCTGTAATCATCTATATATGGATCCCTCATCACATAGATCCAGAGGCTGGAATTTTGTAATCTATAGAGAAGTGTTGTTAGTATTCTTGTGTACATTCATAGTGTTGGGCGATTTTGCTTTGCTTGAGGTGAAAGAAGGGCTTCTTAGCTGGAGGATGATGCACGCTCAGAGCTGCTCATGGTTGTAATCCTCTTGCTACTTTTATCTGAATAAAGCTATTCTTGTTTCCTTCCATATCCTGGTGTACTTGTTTATATATGCTTTTATATGGTTAATGTACGTCTGATCCTACATTATTTGTGAATTTAGATCCTTGTTTCTTGCATAGAAGTATGTTGTTGTGATTCTATAGGTCCCTTTTGAAGCTGAGCAGACAAAGAGCAAGCAGCAAAACTCTATCAAGAAGCAGAGGGAATCGAGCACAAGACTTAGGTTGGCCCTCTTGGTTCTCCTCTCATCTATTTTCATAAAAGGAATCAATAGTAGACTTTGATGTTTGTTTCTAAGATAGCCACACATCTTAGTGGGAATAGTAGCATCCATGTGGACACTATTCCCGTATAACAAAATGGCGACTCCACTGGGGAGCAACTAGATTACTTGTTAGCCTATCTATCCTTGTTTCTTTTATAAACATACAGACAGTGCCTGAAGTCAAGCCAGCTAGCCTTCGAACTGCATTTGTCATACAAATGCAAAGTAGATCAATGTTTCTTGACTCAATCTTTAGGTTTTTGTTTATAAATTAAACAATAGATCTGCAAGCAATCTAATTGCCCTAAGTAGTGGCTTTTGTAACCTCTTAAATCATCCCTTTGTTTTTACATACATTGATCTGTACTTATTCAGCTTAAACACTTGAACTAAACTATAAACTGTGAGTGAAGTCTCATTCAGAGTCTCGCACTGTAACCATCACACCCTGCCTTCAAGGCATCCTGTATGCATTGCACTTCCCGAATGGAGTAACTGCGCTGCATACTGAGTTCACTATGTAACAAGTGCGATGGTTAGGGAGGACTGATTTTACCCTCTGACTGTGGATTTTTCTCACTATTTTCTGTCTTATTCAAGATTTTTTGCTGTCTATAATCAGTGTGATTCTTTGAATACCCCCTTCTCTAGCATTATTCTGCCTCCTTAGTGCAAATAACTATAAACGTTTTTTATGTATTTTGTGTCGTTTTAGTTCTCTTTTGCAAAAAATAACATAGTCAAACTGTCGTCTCTAGATCTCAAAGTGTCGTAGCTGTCATTTTCAGTTTTAGAAAGAAATCACATTGTTTTAGATAGTTGATTATATGGTTATCATTACATAAGACTTGATTTACTAGTTTTAAAGTGTTTAAAAGCAATTTCCATTTCAAAATCGCAAAGTGTCTCTCTTGTTTTCACTTCGTTTTGAAAAAGAATTTTGTTGAGTACAGTCACTTTAAAAGTATTTCAATTTTTCACATAGTTTTCTTAGTGTCATTTACACATTAAGGGAACTGAAAACCAATACATGCACGTGTATTTGCATCTTGAATGCTTGGTTTGATTTAGGACTGTGCATATTAGCGTGTGCTCTATGCTTTGTGAAGAAAAAATGCTTGACTTTCTTCCCCTTAGTAGCTAGGATTTTCATTGGTGAAAGAAGATAAAACATCTATTTATCATCTTAGACTGCATTTAGGAATTATACATACATCACGTGGTGAACCTGAAAGACAAACTACTAAGCAAGATCAACTTAAAATAAATCTCAATGAATCTAACAATGCTTTGGAACTTAACGCAAAATCTAGAGGTCTAGGCTAGAGACGTATTCCAGCGTCGTAAATCCTGGTAACTGTTGCTTTCAGTGCTGGTTGGGTGATTCCTCCACTCTCAAATGATAAGAGCCAGTACGGACTTGTGCTCCCACGTACCGTTGCGTATATATTGGGAGACCACTATAGGCTGCATCCTTTATCCTTAGGAAGCCGTGTCTGCCACTCTATCAATCGTAATGCACCGAACACAACATTCGGGAAGACTGACTGTCGTACCGTAAAAAGTATTCTATAGTTTTACGATTGGTTTGGTAATCCTCTCCACCTAGATCTCCAGATAAGTCCATTTTGCTCCTTTTCAGACTCCTTAGTAGAAAAGGTCCTCTGAGCATTTGTCACTTCAAGCTCAATAAAAATTGAAGGCGACTAGAGTCATCCTTTGTTTTTTCTTGACTCTTTAAAATTGAAAAAACAAGTTGTGTCCAAGTGTCTAAAAATTTATTTTAAATCGGAATAACCTCACAAATTCCCCCGTTGATCTTCAGGTTGAGAAAATGGAGTGTACCAACCAAGGATTTCCCCGTGAAGGAAATCCTAGTCCCTTCCTATCTTGGGGAGATGTTGGTACACCCCATATGGCCACTTTGTCACTTCTAGGATTGACAATTGGCTTGCCAGTCTGGCTCTTCTCTACCTCTGTCGTTCAGAATCCCACAATTCCTCAACAGTCTAACCAACAACTAGACGACACTAAAGTTGCTTCCCAACCTTCTACTTCATCTGATTCTCCTTCTCCTCCTTCCTCTTCACTTGGAAAATTCGATAAAGATAGAAGTCAAGTAATTGAGAAGAAGAAGAAGAAGAAAGAGAAAAAGGAAAAGAAGAAAAAAGAACCAAAATCGAAAGGGAACAACCAAGTATCATCTAGCAAAAATCCACACATCGCACAATCAAAACATAAATCTCCTTGTGTCATTTGTAATGGAGACCACTATCGCCGAGATTGTCCCTACATCCCTTGGATCTTAAGGGACTGGTCTCCTCGTTTGCACCACCTGGTAGCACCAACCTCTGGCGAACATGTTGAATGCTCACCGTCAACCAGTGAAAGTGAAGCAAATGGACATAAAAGGAATCCTAAGCTTCCTTGTAAGTTGTGTGAAGGCAATCACACCGTCCACCGCTGTCTCTTCCTTGAAGAGGCTAAAATAGTTTTAGATAGTCGTCCAGTTTCACCGTTATGACTTCCTCCTGGATATCAAAAACTCTTGCCAAGTCCTCCACCGATTGAAAATCTGACTGGCCCATCTTTGTGGTCAGCCGAAGCACCTATTGTTGAAAATGAACCTTCGAAATCCATACCAGACGAAAGTCAAAGGGTAGATATGGCAGTTGCCCCGGTATTGCCTTTAGAGTGTTCATCTTTGAACGATAACATCATTGAAGAGAAAGAGAACGACACCATTCAAATTCTTTTCATCAACACTGACTTCGATGAGCTTGGGGGCAGTCCTCCCAGTCCCACCACCAAGCAACCTAGTGGTTTCCTTCGACTGGAACCTACTAGGCAGACCCCGTTTACCAGCCAGCATACCATTCAAAATTATTGTACAATCTTATAGAATGGTCATGGTTGATACCATCATCGATGAAGGGGCTTCTGTGAGTATCCTTTCCTCAGCTGCTTGGAAAGTGCTTGGTTCACCATCACTTTTGCCTGAAATGAGGAATCTAACGGGCTTCGACAAAGGAACCAGTCGACCTTTAGGGATCCTTCCAAATGTGCCCATTACTTTGAGAAGGAAAACTGTTCACATGAACGTTATGGTAGTTCAAGGACCTTTAGATTACAATCTACTCTTTGGACGCGACTATATTTATTGCATGGGAGCCATCGTCTCCTCACTCTTTAGAGTAATCTGTTTTCCGCACGAAGGCAGAATGGTCAAGCTCGTAGACCAAATGTCATTCCCCGGTTCACACATCGCAAATAGTCAAATTCCATCCCTAAATGGTCTTTTCACACAAGAAATGTCTCATCGGTTTCTAGTCCGTCCACCTGATGAGCGCGAGTGATTCAGGAGGATGTGACTGAAACCCAAGGGGCATGCACCCTGGTTTATTTCGGCAGGAAAACCTTGGGTATATAGTGGATTTCCGCGAGGGATATGTGACTAGTCTGGCGAACCCATCCTCATAGGAAAATGGGAACAGACTCGAATAAGATACCTTCGTTAAAGTTATGTGAGTGGAGTATCTCTACACCACTCCCCTTTGTCTATTTCGATAGACATCGCCGAGGGAGCATTTTCCTTGGTAACCTGGAAATTTTTCACTATACATGGGGGCATGCAAACCTTTTGTAAGCAAGCGAGAAATGACCAGCTAACGTTAGCTCTATGATTCCACTAACTTCAACCGTCCAGGCTGGGTGAGTGGCCGGAACCATTCACCTTTGCAGGGGCAATCTGCACGCCGGCAAAGTAAAGGAAAAATTGTCTTACCTAGCATTGATGGTGATATTAGTAGTTAAATGGAGAGGCGTAGTTGGTCATTCCTAGCATGCATGCAAGAGGCTCCATGGAAAAGCTTTAGAGATGTAAGCCACTTCAAAATAGCATCTCGAATGAGACATTTTCATCATACGACTAGCGAGCAATGTTGTTGCAGAGTCCAAGCTCGTTAAAAAATAAACTCTCCACGAGAAGTTTTAGCGCATAGCTCATGCTCATTAAAAAATAAACATAAGTCATGAGCAAGTGTTTCTCCCCGTGTTTAAGCTCATTAAAAAATGAACAGGTAAATAACCATTGTGAATGCCTTATCGCCAGCTTTTGAGCCTTGGTCATGTTCTCTCCATCATCTCCACTCTGTTTTTTAGCCGATCATTCACCCCCACATGATTGTTTACCCCTTCGAGGAACATCTGCGAAGATTGATTCTGCTAGCCATCCTTGTAACTCTGTCGTGATTGGAAAATTCCAAAGCTTACTTGGAATCAACTGCTACCCGAAACCATCACTCGTTCCTCAAAAATGAGTCTTATTTAAGCTCTTTTCACCTGACTCGTAAAATATGAAAAGATTGCTGAGTGATTGGCCTCTCCGGCTCGTTAAAAAGCGTCAGAAGTTCTATCCCTCCTCTAGATTTTAATCTTTTTGGACCTAATGGATTATTACACAAAACGATCAAGCGCTTGTCTTGTTCGGCTTGTTAAAACTATAAAAAATTCATCCCTTTTGTATTATTTTACGCTTTTTCAGACTTAAGGGATTATACAACAAAAAAGAATATTTGGAGTCTTCTTTTTGTTTCTTTCAGACTCTCTAAAATTGAAAGAGGAAGAGTTATCTTTGTCGTTAAACTAAATAGAAACAGACTCATCCAACAGGACGAGAACGAGTTTCACTATCGCTAGGCTCGCTAAAATATAGCGACAGGTTCACCCGAAGGGCAGATTATAGAACAAGCATATGTTATCCTCCTCAAGCTTGACAAAAATTAAGAGGTACTGGTCAGCAATGACTGGGGAAAATTGGGAAGAAAACAAGAAGAAACTTTATTGGTAGCAAGTCGCTCTTGAACATGACACTTTCCTTCCGCATCCATGCTAGGTTGGGTTGTTCCATCCACTAGTCCTCACCATTGGTTCACACCGTCCATCTCTGGGGTTAACGCTACCAATCCCATCATCAGTGTTGCTGATATGTTCAAGAGAAGTCATTCAGACAATTCACCTATGTCTTTCCCACTGCAATACATTCATGCTCCATTCCTTCATGACCGCCACCCTGAACCCTGTATCGTCATATTGTTTTCACCTCCAAAATCATTCGGTTCGTTCTGTGTCGTTGATGTGGGATTCATTAAGGCCCTCCTGCGACGAGTCACTTCTTGTCGACATCAGCTCATTATCCAAGGATTTGACTTAGGAACAACCCTTTCAGTACTTTGAAGCTTGCATGCCTCAATGGCAAGTTTCTCACTTTCAACGATAGGTTTACGTCAATGGCCTTCGACCGAGATATTTTACATGGTTTTTGATGCCAAGTTCTTTTTTACACCACGTGAATTGTACTGTAGTACCTTGAGGGTCATCGTCATTATTGGTGATTCCTCTCACGCCTGTTAACAGCTTACATCATTGGCTGGTGATCAGGTGATGTCTTTCCACGTTCGACTCCAGAACATTTTTCACATGGATCGACTTGTACTCCGAGTGAAGATTGAATGAGTTTTGAAGACCCCGGATCTAGTTTCATCCATCCGGGCTGCGATATATTCAGGAACATAAAAACATCCAGTGTACACCATTGCCGAACAGATGATCATCCAAATCAAAGGATGATGTGTCCATATCATCAGTCTGTCACACAGACGATCGTCTGTCCTATGTACATGAAAATGAGTTTATAAAGTTGAGCATGGGAATGCCTACCTCAACACGATCATGAAAAAATGTTGTCATATAATGTATTGTATTGTATCTTATTACAGGTCACCTCCCAGGTCAAAAAAAATTCAGATCCTCATAGTAAAGCATTTCACCCAACATAAAAAACGATTAACAACCTCATGCTTTAGGGGGCAACTGTTATAGACTTTTTTGGGCACTTCAACCCCAATCACAAATGTCCATAAACTGAGGGCTCTTAAGTCCCTAAAAGGGTTGCTTCACTACCTAAAGGAACAAGGTCAACTGATTACATCATCTCCCAAAAGTTCTCCACTGAAAACGACTCATAAATGGTCAAAACCGGACCATACTGAAAGCTCCATGGAAAGGGTGCGATGTATATCGCCTTCCCAATGTACAGGGTGCGATGCATACTTTTTTGCTCCTCTGTAGGATGCGATGGTCGGGAATGGACAAATGGCATAGACCAAAATGCGAGGTGGAAGATCATGGAATCTTCCAGAAGCTTCCCCTCTGACACTTGTCACTCCATTTTCGACCAAGGATGAGTAAGAGATCTTCATTATCCAAGTGGAAGTAGGAACTATCAGAGAGAAGACACTAATCAAGATCCCAAAAGATGACTCACCTCTCTGTAATCATCTATATATGGATCCCTCATCACACAGATCCAGAGGCTGGAATTTTGTAATCTATAGAGAAGTGTTGTCAGTATTCTTTTGTACATTCATAGTGTTGGGTGATTTTGCTTTGCTTGAGGTGAAAGAAGGGCTTCTTAGCTAGAGGATGATGCTGGGATAGAGCTGCTCATGGTTGTAATCCTATTGCTACTTTTATTTGAATAAATCTATTCTTGTTTCCTTCCATATCCTGGTGTACTTGTTTATATATACTCGTATATGGTTAATGTACATCTGATCCTACATTATTTGTGAATTTAGATCCTTTTTTCTTGCATAGTAGTATGTTGCTGGGATTCTACATGTCCTTTTTGAAGCTGAGTAGACAAAGAACAAGTAGCAAAACTCTATCAAGAAGGAGAGGGAATCGATCGCAAGACTCAGGTTGGCCCTCTTGGTTCTCCTCTCATCTATTTTCATAAAAGGAATCAACAATAGACTTTGATTGTTTGTTTCTAAGATAGCCACACATCTTAGTGGGAATAGAAGCATCCGTGTGGACACTATTCCCGTATAACAAGTGACCAAACTAATCAACTTCATCATCCAATAGTTCATGACCGAAATTTCCAATATCAATCATGAAAGGCAAGACAAGTCAGTGAAAGCATGCATTGTTGAGGACCACACCAAGTTTAAATACTCAAAAGAACTAACCAATGCATCAACTATAAAGGGACCATTGATGTACCCTAAGGATAATTTAGTCAAACCAAGTAGTTGTATAGTGTATGCAACATCCCTAAATATGTGGAAGATTCTTGACACTGCAATATTAAGGAAGCGTCTTTAAAAAAATCAATATTGAAATCACCAACTACTAGAATTAAATTTACTGCATGTTTTCATTCTCTTTATATAAATTAGAAACTCACACATGCCTTTTGTGCATTTTTCATCTTTTTCTATACCAAGTCAAGTAATGTCCAATTCCTATGATCCCACCCTTAATCACATATGCATATTACACTGGCCATAAAATGATGTAAAGAGCAATAGTTCATACAATTTAAGGACGACAATTTGGGAAGAAACCAATTAGTCAAGTCTATTGCATTTTAAATTCCTACACAAACAGATCCATTAAGGGCTTTCTTTTACAAACCATTTAAAAAAAGTAAAATTCATTATGTTTGTGAGTAATAAACAAGAGAAATATTTCTATATTTTGTGTAGATTTTACTTCTTTATTTTATAGACATGATCCATTTATCTTGGTCCTATATACAAATGAGTTTATCATTGTTGGAATATCTGAAAAACTCGTATTTTTTGTGTAATAATATTTTGACTAGTGAATTTGACATGAAGGACATAAGAGTTTGGTAGGTGGTGAGTACCATTATTGAAGCAATAATGTTGCAACTCCTAGGCTGCCTACTTTACTCTTATCAACTTGATAGTTCGTAACAAACTTGGAAGCATCGGTGCTGTGTGTGCAAGTACTAGTTCTTACTACAGGTTGTCACTTGGTTAGCCGACGCAAGATCACTAGGATCTCAAGCCAACTTCTATGGATTCCAGAAGAATCTCTATATGTGATGAAAGGAGAGAAAGATTACTCTACAGATGAGACTCTAACTACAGAAAGGAGCAAGACTGAAATGTAAAGCAAACCTGGTAAATCCTAATTAACCAAATAATTCTACTTTTGTAGAAAGCACTATGAAAACCATGAAAGGAATGCCATTACCTACTTAAGGAAGTAAACAACATATAACTATGCTATTTCTATAAGTAAATAAGCAAAGAACATGTTTTTGTATTTTTATGTGAAATTGGCATGCATGTAATTTATTATGTGTGTGTGTGGCAGCAAATAGGTGGCGTTGGAGGGTGGTTTTGGTACTTGATAGGTTTTAGGAGGTGTGGACGGGTCCTAGGAGGTCTCAAGTGGCCTTCTGGAGGCTTTTCCCACACTCAGCCTTCAAAAGAAGGCCTACTGGAAAATCTACAGGAGGACACAGGAAATCTACAGGAGGAAAAATAACGTTCTACATGAGGAGGCCGAGAGTAGTTTTCATTAGTTTGAGGGTGTGAGAGGGGGTTAAAAAGGTGTATGGAGGTTTGAATGAGGTGTTATAGAACCTATGGTCTACCATGAACCACTAGGAGAGAGGAAGAAGTTCTAGGAAAAATGTAGGAAACTAAAGCAGAATTGAGGTGAGGTTTAGGTGACCTGTAGGGAATGGATCAAATGGAGGATGTGATGTCTGATAGGCTGGCCTTCTGCTAGAAGAGATATTCTTGCAAAGGAACTAACATTCAACCAATAATATCAAACAAGTAATGAAATGAGTGCATCTAGAAAAAGAGAGTTTTGCATCAAACTAGTCAAAACTATGATCTATGAAAGGAAATGCTGAGAAATGCTGCAAGAAAGGAAAGCATGAAAGAAGGCTACTAAAACTAAAGAAGTGAGCATGATGAAGAGTATTTTAAGCAAAACAAAACTGGACTATTAACCTACTAAAAAGCTGCAAACACTAGAAGTCCTATGAATGAGGAAATTTGTGTTTTTGGGGAAGTAAGAGGGTCTTTGCCTCAAATCATGGTCCCAAAGGGAGGAAGAGAGGGCAAGGCACTTTTGATAGCCTTTTGAATCTTCCATTTATCACTTCTTAGCCTGCTGTAGAAAGCACAAATGGAAGCAAACTACTGAATCATCAAAAGTAACCTATTCTTAACCATAAAAGAAATACATCTAACAACAACCTAATCTACAAACTGAAATAAAACATACAAATACAAGTAAAGAAGAGCTTGGCTACTTGGATTGGGCCCTAACCCAAGAGCTTCATCCCTCTGAGGTAACTCAGTGCTAACTCAAATAGGATTCCATTTTTATTTCCAAAACATTAGCAAGATTACATGAAACTGTCACAAAATAATAAGCTCAAAGTTGAGAAGAGTTTACACAAGCAAAAATCCGACCCTAGTGAGGCCATAGGCCTCTCTACTTATACAAATGAAGCTACCAATAGCTTTCTTAAAATCAAGGAGGCTTGGCTTCCAAAACTCGAGATAATCATCAGTCATCCTCCACTTGCTCAACTTCCTTCTAGTGCAAGATTCAGTTGCCTATACTCCGAGCTGAATGAAGGTAAATTCGAAGTGAGGAGTAATAAATGAGGTGGATTCCATCCTATAAGTCCTCTCCTTTGTCCGCTTCAAGCTATTGCTGCCATTTGTCCACTGGATCCTTGACTTTGACCTCAAAAATCATTAATAATCTACATTAAATACACATTAGACCACATGGAAAAATAACTAACTCAACTCACTCTATAAGCATAAATATAATCAAAAAATTATGTAATAATATAAGAGAATGGTTGATTTGACTAGGTTAGGAGGTAAAATGAGCCCATATAATTACCCATTTATGAGGCTCATCAATAGGTTTTTTATGAAGTTTTCCTTATATAAGGGATTTACGCCTTGAATATTTTAAAGATATTTCAAAGTACATAAGGAAAAAATGAACCAAGGTTACATTCTTCAACTTTACGGATGGCTAACATAATGATGAATCTCGTAGCAAAGGAGAAGTTTGAGGACATAAAAGGAGAGATTTGATTTGGTCAATAACACTTTCTTCATGAAGAGGGAGTGTTAATTTTTCCCTGTTACATCAGATACTTCTTTCTCGCATGGTGGCATAACAATCATATTTACTAAGAAAGACACAAAAACAATAGCCACAACAATATGGATTTATGTAGGGTACTTATGCAGTCATGATAAGGGTGCAGTTGAGGAGAGTGAGGATGCAACACTATAATGTATAAGGTACTACATTGCAATTACGTAGAAGATAGATTGAGAGGGTGCATCGATGCTAGAATTTTTCCCTATTGCATCAGTTATTGCTCTCTTCTATAGTGGCATAGCAGTCAACCAACAAAGGCACACCAACAATAACCTTAGTAGTTTGGATTCTTGTGTAGGGTACTTGTGTTGTCATAATAAGGGTGAAACTAAGGAAAATGGGGGTGAAACACTACATTTTCTATTATTCTCAACTATAATTATGTAAGAGAATATTTAGAGTGCACAAACACAGCTTCCAGCATGCATGCACCAACCTCAACCACTTCTGGTTTTATGGTTGTTTTTCTAGATTTAAAATTGCAATTTTAGAATAGATGTTTTTCTTCTTTTGGAATTTGAAATCCAGAT
This sequence comes from Pinus taeda, assembly GCA_000404065.3. Taxonomy (NCBI): domain Eukaryota; kingdom Viridiplantae; phylum Streptophyta; class Pinopsida; order Pinales; family Pinaceae; genus Pinus; species Pinus taeda. The sequence goes on from APFE030247890.1 coordinate 11,039, forward strand.
TTAGAGGTAGGTTATTTTTATCTTCAATTATCCTTTTTTCTAAAGTAGATTAAGCACATGATCCAGGGAAACTTCTAATTTTAGGAACATCATACTTCCCTACATAGGTTTAGATAATGGTTTTGCTTTTCTAAATTTTAGCACCCATAGGGATGGGCTATTTTGTATTCTCGTCTAACCTTCCTCATATATATTATATAAAGAAGGCATTTCAAAGGTGTTTATTTTTTAATTCTTTTAAGTGTGATATTGAGTGGTGCTATTGATTCTAATAGTACTTTTGAGTTGTAGTAGTGTGCCATTTTTCCATATTGAATAAAAAATAGATTACAGTTTTGGAAGTTTTGTTTTGTACACTTTGTCCTATATTTTTAGTATGATGTGTTAGTATATTACATATACATAATTTTTAGTTTTTATAGCCCTTAAAGTTTTATATTTTAGCCTCTTGGGTTTTTTGATTGTAGACTCTTCCTACCATTTTCTGAAAAATTTAACAAGGCCTACATAATATTATGTCATCCACCATAGTTTCATTAATCCTCATGGTCTGCACCAATCAGATGGAATGATTCATGAATATCAAAGGAAAGAGACTAGCTGTAAATCATAGGAAAGCTGGAGGAAGTTTGAGCTATATAATGCAACCCTTGAACTTGGAATGTATTTCTCAAAGAACTGTCAACAAACCAATAAAATACGAAGTTACAAAAACCTTCATGTTATGCTAGCTTACAAATTCTCAAGCTAGGAGTCTTATTTCCTTTATTTGGTATTGTTATGTTAAGAATGGATATCATCTTGGAGGAATACAGTTATTTTCCATGGGAAAAAAGGTTATGTTTGAAATTTTTAGGAGGAAATAAAAAGTATACATTATCCTTGGCCTTTCAGCCCATAAAATATGTTATTGTTGTTAAGGCATGTCCTGGGTACTTCTTATTGCAGCTCTCCATCAGATTCATTTAGATAAACATCATAGCATCACAAAACCTACCTTGAATACTTAGTCCTTCCAAACCATTAATAGTACTACTAATCTATTTTTATAACAAAAATAGAGAAACATCATCTTCCAGACTATTTAGAAAGGGAGCTTGCTCAAACCAAGGGTCCATCTCTGAATTGTTGAACTCTGATGATTACTTCCTACAGAGAGAAGGAATCCTTTGAGAACCATTCCACCATTATATTAAATTCCCAATATATCTGGAGAAAAAAGCTAGACTCAAACCTTCTTTTAATCTCCACAACTCTGCTCATAATTGAGCTCAAAACCAAATTTTCTATCATATTTTTCCCATTAAGGCAATGTATTAATAATTTGCAATCTCACAATACTTGAAGTTTGAGAATTCCCCTATCTGTAGCATATTTCATCAAGCTCAACTCAATTCCTACTTCCATGTCTAGCCTAATATTTTGTATTAATTTAATGGGAAAGTGATGGACATAAAATGCAGCCATAACCAAAATGATATGGGGTCCCTTGTCAAGCCCCATTAAAATAGCCCCAAGGCACTAAATATTCAACCACAAGTTCAATTTAAACCCTTCTAGATTTGGGAGTAGAAATTTTCTTGTTTCCCCATAAGCACTCCTAATTTAATGGGCCAATTGGTTCAATGTGTATCTATTCCTAGAACAATTCTTTGTCCCTTGCTAGTAAAATCCCCCACAAAACATTGAAAGTCCGAGCCTTGTGACTCACAATAGAATTGTCATGACACCAATGTTCAAAACACTTCCCCAAGAAATCCTTATCCCATTGATTTTTTCATGACTAGCTTGTTATAGACATATTTGGGCACTGCAACCAAAATCTCACATGTCCATAAACCAAGGGCTTCTAAGCCCCTAAAAGTGTTGTTACACACCCTAAAGGAATAAGGTCAGCTGATTACATCATCTCCCAGAAGTTCTCCTTGAAAAAATACTCAGAATTGGTTAAAACTGGACCATACAGACTGCTCAGTGCTAAGGGTGTGATGCATCTCCCCAACTACATGTAGAAAGCATGATGCATACTAAAAAGCCCTTCTGTAGGGTGCAATGAGCGAGAGCAAACAAATGGTAGAGGAAGTTGGCTAGGTGGAAACCCAGAGAATATTCTAGAAACTGCCCATTTGACACTTACCTCTCTGAATTCGCCTAGGGATGAGTAAGAGATCATGAAATCTCCAAGTGGAACCAAGAACTATTAGAGAAAGGACACTAATAAAAAACCTAGAAGCTAACTCACCCACCTGCAAATATCTATATATGGATCACTCATCCTAGAGATCAAAAGGCTAGAATTTTGTATCTTGTAAGGAAATGCCATTGGTTTCTTTGTGGAACATCATAATGTTGGGTGATCTAGCTTTTCATGAGGTGAAGAGGGCTTTCATGCTTGGAGGATGGCACTAGGTCAAATCAATGGGTTGTAATCCTCTCTTCTACTACTTCTATCAATAAAGCTATTTAGGTTTTCCTCCATATTATTGTATATCTCTGAATCTTGTATTGATATATGAATTCATATGGTTAATATATATCTGATCCTATATTGTTTATGGTTATAGATCTCTATGCTTTGATAGTATTATGCTGCTTTGACTCCACAGGTGTTCTTTGAAGCGAGAAAAGCGAGGAAAGAGTGGCAAATCTCTATCAAAGGGGAGAGGAAACAAGCAAGGAGCCAAGAAAAAGACTGAGGTTGGTATTCTCTGCTTCTCTCCCATCTATTTCTCATAAAGGAAAACACAAGTGACTTTAGTTTATTTGTTTCTAAGATAGCTACCCATCTTAGTGGGACTAGCAGCTCTGAATGGACACTAGCTTTCCCAATAACAAAATGGCGACTCCGCTAGGGAGAGAATAGCTTGTTTGCTTGTTTCTATTTCTTTGCTTTATAAACTACAGATGGAGCCTCAAGTTAAGCCAACTAGCCTTCGAATTGCTTTTGCTATGCAACTGCAAAGTAGATCAGTACTGCTTCAGTCAATCTCCAGGTTAGTTTATGAACTGAACATCTAACTTGAAAACATCCTAAGTGCCCTGGTGGTAGCTCAAGTAACCTCATTAGATCAGCCCCTATGCTTTGGGTTTACTGCCTATCATTAGCTTAGCATAAATCCCTAAACTAAGCTGCAAACTATGAGAAAAAACCAAGCCCAATCTCATCCCTGGACCATCGCATTGTCTCTCATTGGCAGACTGGATGCATCGTACCTCCCATGTGCTGTAGGTGAAATGCGTCCCTATTTCCTTGTGTTACAGGTGCGATCATTAGGTAAGACTGTTTCTGCCTCTAGATTTTGGTTTTCTCTTCATTGTCTTCAGCTTTATTTAGTAGTTTTGTTGTCTGTGATTAGTATACCACTATTGAAACTCCCTTCCTTTGCATTATTCAGCCTCCATTGCTCAAAGAGTTGTGAATTTTCTTATGTATTTTTCATCATTTACAGTTCTCCTTTGCAAACAGTAGCCTAATCGAACTGTCATCTTTTGATTTGAAAGTGTCGCAAGTGTCATTTTCTGTCAAAGAAAATAGCCTTTGTCTTCTTGATAGTTGATTACACTTTTGCCATTATATTTTATTTGAATTAATAGTATTTCATGTGTCAAAATCAATTTTAAATTCAAAATCGCAAAGTGTCATCTTAGTCTTCCTTTTGTTTTTTGAAAATAAAATTTTTAGTATTGTCTCTTTGAATGAAAACTAGATCAGATCTATACTTAGCATTCTTTTTTTCATTCACACATTAAGAAAGCGGAAAACAAATACATGCATGTGCATTTGCATTTACACTTCTTGTGGAAACTGATTTAGGACAGTGCATCTTAGTGTGTGCTCTCTACTCTATGTTGAAAGAATTTCACTTCTCTTTCCTTAGTAGCTAGGATTTTCATTGCAAAAGAAAATAAATGACCTTTTATCATCTTAGATTGCATATTTAGTTATTGTATGTCTACATGACACGATGAACCTTAAAGGCAAACTTCTTAAAAAAGATCAACTATAAAATAAATTTCAATGAACATAAAAACGCTTTGGAACCTAATGCACAACATTTAGAAGTCTAGGCTAGAGACGTATTCTGGCATTGTAAAGCCTGGTAACTATCGCTTTCATTGTAGGTTGGGTGATTCCTCCTCTTTGAGACGACAAGTGCCAGTATGGAATTGTGCTCCCACGTATCGTCGAGTATATATTGGGAGACCATAATAGGCTATATCTTTTAT
>APFE030247897.1:0-18305 GCA_000404065.3 Pinus taeda
TTGCATCCATAAAGAAATAATTAGGAAAAGGTTTTGAAATGACTGATTTGGGCTATGTTCATTACTATCTTGGCATTGAAGTAACCCAACATCCAAAATCCATATTTCTTTCTCAAAAGAAATACATTGGAGATTTGTTAAACAGATTTGGCCTGACAGAGTGCAATCCTCTTTCTACTCCAATGGAACAAAACTTAAAGCTCACATCTATTGAAGGAAAGGAATTTGAGGATGCAACAAAGTATAGACAACTTGTAGCAAGTCTCATGTACCTCACTACTACCAGACCAAACATTTCATTTGCTGTTGGAAGCCTCTCCAAGTTTATGCAAAAGCCTTGTGAGGGACATTGGTCTGCTGCAAAAAGAGTTCTAAGGTACTTGAAGGGAACTCAATACCTTGGAATCAAGTATACATAGGTGGACGACTTCAACTTGATTGGATACTCTCATTCAAACTTCGATGGAGACAAAGAAACTGGAGTATCTACTCTAGGATATGCTATGAGTATTGGATCAGGAGCTGTCTCTTGGAGATCACGCAAACAATTAGTTCCAGCATATTCCACAACAGAAGCAGAATACGTGGCAGTAGCTGAAGCAACGAAAGAAATTGTGTGGCTGAGGAAAATTCTTGAAGATTTGCAGGTAAAACAAGTACAATCAACTCCACTCATGATTGACAACACCTCTGCAATAAAGTTGGCCAAGAACCCAAAGTTCCATGATCGTACAAAGCACATCAATACTAAATATCATCTGATCCGACATCATGTTGAGGCCAAAACAATCCATCTCCGTCATTGTTCCACAAATGAGCAAATTGCAGACATCTTCACCAAAGCGCTTGGAAGAGAAAAGCTTGAAAGATTTAGAACGATGCTTGGACTCACCAACATCCCTTCAGATTAAGGGGGGGAATATTGACACCTAATCCTCTGCGATTGGGTGAATTTGCAATGTGAACAGTCATCAAGAAGATGAAGTGAACAGTCACATTCTTGTATATAACAATAGCTACCTAATGAAATAAACGAATCAGTTTTACTGCCTTTGGAGAGTTACTATCTAGCCTGACAGATCCAAGGTGCTTGGTAGCCTTTTTCTGAAGATCTTCCCTTTGATTAACCTATCAAGTAAATCTGAACATGAAAATCTATTTTAATCATCAAAAACGACCTAAGTAACAAAGTAATATTTTAATCTAAATAACATATTTTATTCTAAGAATGCAAAAAAGACACATGAAAGTAAACAAAGGAGGTAATGGGCACTTGATATGGGCCCAACCCCAAGAGCTACAGCCTCCTAGGAGAGAATAGAGCTGGTGCAAAGCTGGATTCATCTTTATTGATCAAAAGAATAGTTACATTCCAAAAACTTTCCACAAGGAAAACTTGAAAATGTGCTGAAATGCAGAGCTAAACTACTGCCTAAAAAATGACTAAAACCCGAACTACAAACTAGCTAACTTCTACCTACAAAGTTAATAATTGAAATGAAGCCCTAAGCCTTCTTATTTATACAAATTGAAGACCCCAACAGTCCTCCTAAACTTAGCGACTCGGCTGCCCAAAACTTACAGTTAACAGCAGTCCTACTTGACTTGCTTGGCTACCTTTGTGATAATATATTTGGTGGCCTTTGAACTCCGAGTTGATGGTGGATAATTTGAGGTAAGTGCCCATAAATTAAGGGGACACCTCCCTAAAAATCCTCTCTGCAAATTTGGCTGCCAAGTGCTCATTTAAACCTTTGATTTTGTCTCCAAATTGACCAAAAAGACTGCATAAAGCACACATTAGACTTGTTGGCATAATGGCTAACCCAATTCACTCTATTAGCATAAATATAACCAAAAACATGCAATAAACTAATGAGAATGGTGGATTAAGTCGAAGTAGGAGGCTGAATGAGCCCATATAATTATCCATTTTTGGGGTTCATCACCGGGAGTGAAGGCAGTGATAAATTACTATGTAACAAGGAAGGTGTGTGAAAGTGGGGTATATTACTCATTTCATTTGTAGCAAATTTGTCAATTCAGCTTTTATGTACCCATACATGTTTTTGGGCTTAAATTACTTGTGATTTTACTTGAGAGAGAGTTGAATAATTGTACACATACACGAGAGTTTGTGTGTGTGTGTGTGCAGTGGAATTGTTGCTAGTTTCATTGTATTTGCATACATGCATGAGTGTCGACTTGTGTCGATTGTTGTCACATTTATGCCATATAGACTTGGAAGAGTTGATTTTATCTCCAAAGCTGAAAGGGATATGTTAACAGATTATTGCATGAGATGTGAAATTCTTGTTGTTTATGCAAAGAATCATCAAGTTGATGTACATGCTTATGTTTGGCTCTCAAGTCAAGTCAGTTGCTTGAAGAAGTATGTTTTGTCAACTTATGTTAGTGGATGATGTTTTTTCGACTTATGTTTAGTCGAGGATGTTTTGTCAACTTGTGTTAGTCGATGGTTTGTACACCAATATAAAAGAGTACATGGCAATGTTACATGATGTGACAATTGTTGCTTTGAAGGAGAAAAAGAAGAGTTCATAGATTTTCATTTCTTACATAATGTTTTTTTCCATTTATTGGTAGTATTTGTGACAAGATGTCACAGGTTTTGGAAGGTCCATTCTTGAGCAAGATGTTCATGATTAGCCTTCATTCTCAAATCATGACATGAGTAGCATGTTGAACTAGAGTATGTTAGAGGCAAGAAGTGAAAGTGGACGAGATGCCAAAAATTTATAGCCATTGTAGACCATTGTATATGTTGATGCCGAGATTCTCAATGGGAAGGCTATCATATTATATCATTTTTCCAAGCACCGAGGGATCGATGTGATACAACAAAGATATTTTGCAGCCAAAAAGTTCCCAGCAAATGTTGGATTGCATCAGCAACAAAAGGAGAACAGTGGTTGAGGGACATAGCCATTTGCAAGGCAAGGCATGTCAATGTACCTAAGTTGTTGTCATGGATACTTTTCAAGTACAATAATTTGATACAACTTGGGAAGGAGAAGAGTATTAAACTCTCATAAAATAACCATATTTTGTGTGCCCAAAAACGTGTTAGTGGGAAGGAGTGATCGAAATCTAGATTAGGGGCAAAAATTAGCTCAAGAATCATAAGTTCTCGGAATCGTTTGAAACCTGAATGACCACATCCATCTCATCAAAATGATCCCAACACAACTCGGTTCTTTTAAAACAAATTTTGTATGAGGAAGATAGAGCCCGCTAACCGCTTTCCCAAACAAAAGAAATTTTACCAAAAACATGCCTAGTCACTGCACAGTGAGCAGTTTGTACTAATGACGTGCCAGGTGACTAGGCAGGGTCAATGTCAGTCAATGCTCAATCAATTTATGACAAGTGTCAAGTTATTATTGGTTTGCAAGTGTTGTGCGTTGGTAGGATTTGATTGGTTGAAGGTGGTCCAATGAGGAGGGGACAAGTGGCAAGCCCGGAGGCTGCCACATGTCCCTCCCCAAAGGAATGATGGCATTATGGTTCCGTGTAAAATTTTATGGAGGCACCGGGGTTTGACCCCGCGACCTCCTCTCCACAGTTCACATGACATACCATCTCAACTAACTATTTGGTTCTTAACCTTAACTGTTTCTGCATCTATTTAAAGTGTAACAATATGTGGATTTGGGGTTATGAGGGAGCCAGCCCCATCCATGTGAACACCCTAAAATCTAACAGTAATGGTTAATGCTAACCACTAGTAGCTGCGAAGACATGATCATTAACATTTATACTGTGTCCATGTGTCCTCCTCCTCATAGATTGTCGGGGTTACAGTTAGTAAAACCGCAGATTAGCACTAATATGGGATTAGTATTTAATTAATCTAGTTTAACACTAATTAACCATGAGTTCAACTTGGAGGAATTTTAGTGGAACCCACCATATTTTTCCCTAACTCCAAAATTAGTGGAGCCAATTGGAGTTCCTCCAATTTCAGTGGAGGATTACTAGGAGAAAACAATTTATGTCATAACTTGCGAAAAAATCGAAAAGATGAGGATAAAAAAAAACTGTTCCTAGATAATTTTGACTTTCTGGACACTATGGAACAGGTTGTAGAGGTAGAGAGGCACTTATGTACGTGACCTTTCCACATTGAAGTTTAATCAAGCCTAGGGTCACCAAAAGAGGAGGTCAAGCCCAGATCAAATGAGGCCGAATTGCAAATATTGGAGAGTCATATTCGGGGTTTTTGGATAATCTGAGTCCATTGAAGTAGGTTTCAGGAGGTGTAGAGCATTGTAAACTATACTTTTTCCATTTTGAGTAAATATAAAGGCCCAAGGCATGGAAGCTGGACCAAGGAGATGTAACCTAGGAGAGGTGAACTCCTTTATCAAACCATTGTGTTAAGTATTTTTCTTGGAGGTTTGTTGTACATTTACATGCTACTTTCGAGCACTTGTTTTTGATGTTATTCTACTCATGATTATAACATAAAACTTGATATAAATTTACCTATTTTGAATCACAAACACCATAAAGGAACCTATGCACATGAAGCAATTGAGAAGCATTTGTTTAAATTCGAAGTTGAAATTAACACAACAAAACTAACATTCCACTACAGATCAATAAGCCAAATCAAGCTTTCAAGATTGGATGGTTATTTCTCATTGGCCCTGTTGAAAAAGGCCTCAGACCTCTTACCTGTGTGTCTAGATTATTTTGTTGGTTCATCATTTCAAATGACTTTGATTTCACACAAGTCCTTCTCAATAGCAATAATGTCTTCATAATTTTTTTGTTAGTGTTTGTTTCACAACTTACTTCGCAAACTGCGCAATGCTTGCTGGAAAGGTAGAAGTGTAGTAATATGATGTGATGGAGTCATGAGGTTTCATGTTTTCCAAAAATTTGTTCAATATGCGAAGGAACCTCTGATTAGAATATTTCACTTTCTCCTTTTTCTCCATCTTAAGATTACCTAGCTCTTTCAATAACATAGTGGGGGTCTTATTGCCAACAAATTTTTCAAGGAAGATCTTCTTAAACCCCCTCCAATTCTGGATGGAGTTTGGCGGAAGGTTGTGATACCATACAAATTCTCTACCATCCAAGGTAGATGGAAAAATTCTACATGCAACATCATCGTAACATACCTAAAGTGTTTGCAGATGTAGGTAAAATTTGTCCAAATGGTCTTCATCCTTCATTGTTTTATCAGGGTCACACTTCGTTAAGAGATTCTTTGAATTCTTTGGCATCTTGTGTAGAACACCTAGAAGTGCAAGTGGGCCCTGAGTCATCCAGTACAAATTTTGGTTCACCATGCCTTCTTCTTCATTGCCCTCCTCTTCCTTTTCAGAGTTTGATGGCTCTTCTTCCTCTTCCTCTTCTCCACCTGACACACATAAAGTTGTGTTCAAGAGTAGAACATTATCTTTGTCACGATCATGAAAGAGTGGAGGCTCTTTTGTTTTTCCACAGAGTCTGTTAGTTCTTCAAGAGTGGAAATAACTATGTCTTTAAGAGTAGAAACTACTATCGCCATGGGGGTGGTCTTTTTCTTCTTCGGAGAATATGGAAGATTGATTACTCCCGAGATCAATCCAACAACGTTCGCAAATTGATGGGTTATACGGTGGATGGCCCGAATCTGATCATATGGGATTTTACGTTCAAGCTTGGGCTTAGAAGAGACACCAACTTCCAAAGAAGAAGTAGGGGAGGTGCAATGAACATTGTTTTATTGACTAGAAGATGGGACGATGGGGTTGGTGGGTTTATCAAGCATAAAATTCTCACTGCCCTCCTTCTAGCACCAGAAATGTTGACGGTGTTGGACCCACCAACATTCAAGAGATCTCCCTGATGTGAAGTCCCAATTAGACCTCACACCATTTTGTATAGGAGTCCCATTCGGTATACAGGCTCGGTTTCTGAATTCTTAAATATTTCCCTTGGCTCTAACTATTAGCAAGAGTGAGGGGTGAAAAGGTATCTTCAAGAAAAAAAGTGTGCCTGGTGAGTGTTCAATTGCAACTCTGTCAAATTTCTTCTACTATAGAGGGGTTGAGGGGTGGGGGGTGCACAGGGAAATTTACCCTCTAAGGGAGAGGTAATAGCACCACCTAAGAAGAGACACACATGAACTAGAAGGGCCTATCTAATACACGGTGGATGCAATGGTTGATACAACCAACAAATAAAGAAAGATATATCTTGTATCCCGTAGAATAGTCCACAAGGATGGGAAAGAAATAACAACCATTACAACACATTCTCAATAAGATAATTACTAAAATAACTGAAATAGTTCAACTATCTTAGCATACGTGAAAGAAAACATGAAATACAAGAATCCACATAATAGTCTTACAAAAATTCATAGTCCATGCATGAAGAACATGGTGGCCTTGAAGGCTTCTATTATTATTCGAGCCACTCCTTGATCCTCAAAGAACTAGTTGATCTCTATAATGCCTTGCGGGATGAGCCAATGTGAAAAGTCCTTTGCTCATACAATGAGGGAGTATATATAACCAAGGGTGAATTGTTGACTACCCTCATGATTGTTTGACTTCCTATGAATTTTCAACTTACATGACTCTTTACATTACATGTGTGCCCTTTGGACTTCCACTTTACAATACAGTTTGAATACAATATACATGGTCCACAATAGTGATGTGGAATATGACCACTCATGACATGACATGACACTGATGACATGGGCTGCTTGATGATATGGAAATGTTAATTCATTGTTGCTGCTAAGTGTTGGATGTCTTCTTGAAGATGCTTTCTCTTCACCTTGGCATGGCTTGGTGATGTGTAATCTTCAATGATATTTAGTCTTGGATGGTGGTCGTAAACTTGTGTCCCTTTGCTTTCTATTGATTGATCAACTCATGAGTTTAGCTACAAGAGAGTATTTAGGAATGATTCCCTCCTTCTCCTTCTCCATCATCTTTCCATGACATGATAGTGTACATGTTCCTGCAATTCACTCATGACAAGACGACATCAATTTGAAAACTCCTAAGTCTTATATGATGCATTCTAATCCACCAAATGAGTTTTAAACAAGTGATAGGTTGGGAAGAGGGGATCAGTGACTACGTATTATAGTTCCAGAAGCTAAGGGAAAAGGTTGAGCTCTCAGACTACGCATTGCATAGCTCAGGGAGGCCTGAAGGAGAAGAATGCGCAGATTTTGGATCCAATGGGGTCACGCCGAGGAAATGGACACTGGGAGAGCCAACTGCACAGTTTGGAGTGTCAATGTACAATTTTATTCTATGCATTTCACAGTTCAAGCACTTAGGGGATGATCTTGAGGCTTAAAAATGTGAAGTGCACAGTTCAAGCGAGGCTGGACGACATAAATGCACAACTCTGGAGGTTAAGGTTAGGTCTTGGGCATAAGAGCTGTGAAATGCAGTAGCCCTAGGAGATAGGAACTGCAAAATGTGCAGTATCAAGCAACATGGTCACAACTTAGAGGCTGAGACTAAGCAATACACAATTTAGTTAGGGCTCAGTGAAGCTAAGTTGCTCGGTCATGAAGGTTTTCTGAAAATGGCTAAGTGTGGGATGGGTGATGAACTATGATGAACCTTTAATGTGATTAGACACTTAGCATAATTTGACAAAACAACAACATAGATCATCCGAACACATGAAAAAAGCATTTCCCTTCGTGTGACTATCTTACGACAAGATTCGATAAGTGCGACGCTTAAGATAGACTTTAGGACGACCATGACAACATGTGACAGTGCTCAGGACTTTGTGTATGGGTGCGACATATGCTTACATGGTTAGAAAAAATCATATACACAAAGACAGACCTTTGAAACCATTAGAATAGCCTTGTAAACATTGTACGACAACCAAACATGCCAAAAGACGATAGTTAACCCAACATGAAAAAGGGACCAAAGCACTACAAGAAAGATCATAAAATAAGCTCTAGTGTTTCCTACAACAATGTACAAGACCAAGAACAACTCTGAAATTGAGTGTAAGCCAAAATTATGGAGGGTGTTGCAGCAACTACAACATGTCCACTTCCCATCTAGCCATTCTTGAGCAGGATGTAAGGTGGATAGAGGATATGTTGTTAAAATGTTTGTGTGAGGGAAGGAAACCAACCAAAACTTGTGAAATTGATATGAAATATCTTTCACTATGAAACCAGACCACCAAAAATTTATCTCCGAGGCCTCCACTACTACTCCATCTAAGAAATCAAGAGGGAACAACCTAGGGGGTTGCGTTGGTCTTACATAACCCACATATAACTCCACAAATGAATCTCCAACATCCCTTATAAACCTCTTCACCTTTATCAATGACTTGTCATTATAAATTAGATATTTGTTCAGATTTAACTTGCAAATTCCTCTTGTAATATCTAAGAGAACTCCCTGAGCCCAAGCTCCTCTATAATTCCTTTTATAGGAAGCTCCTAATTGCATCACTAAAAAAAGAATCTCTACTTGCATTCCCTTCTGTAATGCCATTCTATTAGCACAACTTCCCTAAAATACTAATAATCATAAATAAAATCAAGTAAATTGTTGGCACCCCATGCTTCCTCTCTTTTTCCAAAATAGAATAAATTCTCTCTTTCTCCCAAAGTTGAACCCACTGAGAGTGCCAAAGAGATGGGAAATATATGGATGTCTAGTGCATACAAATACAATATATATAGAGTGAGCGTGAGCCGAAAGATACAAAGAGACTTGGATGTCTCTTGCATAACAACACAACTGTTGGAAAGTGAAAAATGACAAGACTTGAGTATGCATTGTTATGGTTATGTATTGTTAATATAGAATGTAATATTTTAATTAAACTGTTTGGTTTACAATTTCAATTAAATTTTATTACTTCAATATAGAAAAAATATTAAATTTAATAATTCAAAAGAAAGGTATGTATTATTTTTGAAATTTTTATATTTTTAATTAGAATATTTATAAGCTATATAATTATGGCCAGACTCTCCCAGTTTAGTGTGGAAGTGATCTTGTAATGTTTTGTCATGTTATGTTATTTAAATATGTTTACTAGGTCAAATGAAATAAAAATAAAAATTAAATTAAATTTATGTACAGTTGAAGACGACTCTCTCTAGCCTAGTGTGGAAGAGATCTTGTCATGTTATGTTATCATTATGTTACTTAAACATGTTAAATAAGTTAAATTACAAAATATATATATATAATATATATATATATAATAATATATATTATTATATAATATTATATATATATATTAAATTAAATTAAATTAAAGTACACTTCGATACTTTGGGGCTCCAAGTTTTGACGACCGATGGTTTTTCCAACAGTATTATTCTCTAATGCGGGCCATTTAAAAACATAAAATTCCAATTAATGTGGGGTTCCAACTATCTAAAAATTGTGGCATGCTCTTGAACTAATGTATAAAATAAACATTTCAATTCTGAAAAATTGTTTTTATCGTCTTTTTAAAGTAATTTCAGAAAGAAAGATGGAGGAGTTCATTGCAATAAGCCAATGATTTGAACCTTTGAAGCCCGCCATGATGTATTTTCTCTTACCTCCTTTTTGTTTAAAGATATCATTTCTTCCTTTATAATAAAACATACTTGTAATTATTATGCTGATCAAGTGAAAGGGAATTCGATATTGAATAATTTTGTGCTTTTAGGATTGGGTGTATCTATTTTGATGGGTGTCCCTCATTTAGACATAGTGTTTGCAATGAATCATCTAAATTTTTTAACAAAAGGACATTGAAATGCACCTTCTTTGGAAACTATAGGCCCCCATTAAATTTTTTCATGCCTCGTAGAGTTGTATTTGAGTAAGGTAAAACCTGAATTATTATTCAATGATGTCATAATCTGTTTTGTTCCTCGCTAGAAATTCTTCTACCAAACAATTATCATATATAGATATTTGTTGGCTTGTCAATGTATGTAACAATACCAATCTCGGCTTTTGAGATGTATTTTATGTTCTTAATAGACCTTTGCTTGAATTTTGTATAAATTTGAATTACTGGAAGTAATTTAGTTATTAATTTGTCATTCCTTATTTCTTTGGAGATTATTGAACTAGATAAATTTATTACCCAACACGTTTCTTTTGCAAATATGAACAAGGCATTTGGTTACATGAATAAAAGACAAAGTTTGCAAATATCAAAAAAGAATTTGGTTACATGAATACAGGAGAGGATATGAGAAGTGTAACTAAAGTCACTAAGTAAATGAAAAAGGAATTTGATTACACAATTAAAGGAGAGGGTCTCAGCATTTGTATTCAAGTTATTAAGTATACCGTCAAGGAGGAAGTAAAATGGATTTTGAGAATACGATTAGTCAGTTGTTTGGAACATTACGTGTTAATAGTTCTTTATGGGATACATTTTTAATCTAATAAATAAGGAATTTAAGTGTCTGAAATCAATAGTTAAATTTTGAATGACCGATTTTGGTGGAATATCCTCATGCATATCAATGTTTTGTTTTTGTGGAATATCCTCATGCCTATTAATGTTTTTGGAAAGAATATAACTTTTGGATTTTTGTTGAATATCCTAAAGTTTTATGATTTTTACCAAATATTATAAGTTTCCTTTGAAAAATGTATCTTATCTTATTTATTACACTAAATAGAACGTGATGGGTTGGATGATCACATTTTTTTAATTTTAGAACTATTATATTTTAATAGATTAATTAACATAAATATATATAAAGTATTAATTTTATCTTTAAAATGTAAATATGAATTTGGTTGAATATCTTAGATACAATATTATAAATTATTTATTTTTTGAATTATTTTAAATAAATGAAATTTAAAAAATAAATATAAATGATAAATTTTGGTGAAATAACTTGGGTATCAAGTTTTATGAAGGTTTTATTTTTATTTTATACAATTTAATTTAAAATATAGACCATATTAGATCCATACTTAGCAACCACTCAGAGGGATCAAATCTCTTTTTACTCTAAAATAGGTTTTCATCTCAAGAGATTTGATCCCCCTCAACACTTGATAGATCCTGAGTTAAGATGGTTCTATGCTAGTATTTAGTTGATGATTTACTCTCTTCAACTCAAATAGAAGAGATGTTATAAGGTTATGTTATGTAAATTGTTGGAAGTAATGCTTCCATGTGTTGTTGCGAGTTATCATTGTGAGAGTGTGATTCTAGAAGTAGTTAAATCCCTATGTGTGTGAGTTGCCTATGAGTCATAGATCAGTCTTCTCTGGATATTATCATCTAGAAGTCGACGTTCTAATTCTTATATATGTAACTTCTTTGTCTCATCAATAAACAATAAGTGTGATTTGTGTTGTGCATAATATCTTTGCTCTCTCTATTTTTTAACATGGTATCTCGTTCAACCCTGACTCTCTCACAAGATGGGTTGAGTTCATGCAATTTTAGCCATGATACTCCTTTGTACATAGATCAGTTTAATAGAGTGTTTGATCTATAGTTTGTATGAATAATTGATTTGTGTGTGGACTGTGGATAATTGTATGCAAAGGAGAATTACGAAAATACAATGTTGTTGCTATTTTGTGAAGTTCCATTGTGGACAAATCTTTGTAAAAGAAGAGGAGATATACTTATGAAGAAGTTGGATCAACATAGATTTGGTTTGATCTAGTGTGGATCTACAATTGAGAGAAATGACTACATATTTTAAATGGTGGTTCTTGAGATTATCAGATGGTGTAATACGTACAATTGCAGCATATAGGTGGAATGTTGGCATTTTTCTTTCTAGATCTGAACTAATAAAACATTGTGTTATTGGTTATTGAGAGATCGAGATCTAAACGAAATAGATCTGATGGAAAATACCAATATGCAAAGTTGTTATTATTATATTTGATCTAATTTGCAGAGATCAATAAAGAGGAGTCATTGATTTTGTCTCTGTACATTCTGGCGGTTCGTCTTTGTGCTTCTATTGGTTATAAAAAGGGTTGGTGGTTCTTAAACTGGAAGCCCTGGTGTGTGAAACATCAATTCTGGTGTGCTATTAAGTTCAAGTTGATTGATCAATTTTTGAACACATATAGTATTGATACCTCCATCTTAGCAACTAGAAGATAGCCGAAAGTGAAATATCCAACATATGGTGGTTGGTCCATAGGATGGTTCATTACTTGATGGCTCTTATCGCGGAAGCCCCGACAAGTTCAAGTGTCAATATTTTTTATCATGCAAAGTTCATCAATAATGGTTTGAGGCGGTTACGTTTTAAATGGAGTTCAAGTGACAACTCGAAGATGTGGTGGTGAAAGAGCGTTCTTTGTGAGATTCCAAAATCTACGTGAGTGTTGAGGAAGACAAGTCACACAAAGATTATTCTTGTTTTTTTAATATGTGTTTTCAATATTTTCCATGTAAGCATTAAGGGAGGGTGTTGGAAGTAATGCTTCCATGTGTTGTTTTGAGTTGTCATTATGAGTCTCTAGGTGTGATTAGCTATTTCCCTATGTGTGTGAGTTGTCTATGAATCATAGATCCACCTTCTTCAGATCTTATCATCTAGAAGTCGGTGATCTAATTCTGATCTAATTCTTATATATGTAACTACTTTATGTGATCAATAAACAATGAGTGTGATTTATGTTATGTGTAATCTCTTTGCTCTCTACTAATACATATATACTACCTGCAATATAACTATACTATTTCCCTCAATTTTATGTTTATTTTATTTTTATGTAATCTAATCTAGTCAAAATGTTAGATCATATAATATAAAAATAAATTAAAACATTTTGAGTAGATGAAATTACATCAATAATAATAACAATAATTTTAATTATTAATAATTAAAAGAGGCCTATTCATCTTACTTTCTAATATGTCAAGAGCTTTAATTTTTACCATAGATTTTGGGATTGTAATTATTTAATTTAGAATTAAAATATATAAATAAAATATGACAAATAAATTTTTAATTTGACTTGGGAAAAAATCAAAATTGATAGAGTCATATGGTAGTGGTTTTCAGAACTTGGTTTAGTGTACCCATGGTTTTAAATTCAATATTCAAATAAATGAGATGTTTCTCTAAATTTAGGGACTTGTCTTTAGTTCAACTTTTTGGACAAATTTAGGTACCTACCTTTAGTTCAACTTTTTGAACTTTTCAGTGACGAAATTAGGCAGAGAAATTTGAGGTGAAATCATGATTTGTGTTAATTAAACTGGGTTTCTAAGTGTATATATGGATTAGGAATCTTGAAAAACCCCTAGGGCACTTAATTGTGCAAGGGTTACCCATCAAACTTGTGATTTTAATAAATTCCAATTCGGCAAAGAAATTTTAGGTGAAATCATGATTTGTGTTAATTAAACTAGTTTTCTGAGTGTATATATGGATTAGGCATCCTTAAAAATCCCTAGGGCACTTCGATTGTGCAAGGGTTACCCATCAACCTTGTGATTTTAATAAATTCCTGCGAGATTTTAAATAAATTAAATCGGAGAAACCAAGAAAAGCTTCCAAAAAGTCCCACTTGATCTGAAATTGATCTAAGACAATTAATAAGGTATTACAAACACATGTGCATGGATATTCCTACGATATTTTATCCAACGGATCGATAAGATTGAAAAATACACACGCAATGAAGCAGTTAAAGGAAACATAACACGGAAACATATAATCACAGCAAGTTTAATAAGGAGTTCACCCAATACTCCTCGGCTACATCTCCTGGTCTAGCCTTTAGTGGTGGCCTTTCTGTTATGTTTTCAAAGCAGATTTTTTACAAGAGTGAGCTCAATTTGAGTCTCACTCAACAAATACAAATCAACAAGACTATACTTGGATACCCCAAGTCTCTGGAGTACACAAACTCTCTTTACTGACTCTGGACATCTATTGGTCACAGTAGTATGAGCCCAATCTAAAACTCGTACATGGCAGGCATTAAAGAGGAGTGTGCTTGAACCTCTCAAGCCTTTTCTAGAGTGCATAGACTCTCTCACACTCTCTGTCTGTGTCTTAACTTTGGCTCGATGTTGCCTTTACCTTTGTAGGTTAGCTCAGCTTCTTCTCTCCGCGTTTGACTTACTACCTACTGCTCTCTGCTCTTAGCTTACTGCTTGTTGCTTTCGTTGTTAGTTGGTGGCTTTATATCCAATCTGCTTCGTGACTGTTCACTTTCGCTTCCCTACTTTCTAGTTCCCCTACCTTTGTCCATTTGAATTCCCTCTGTCCTACATAATCGGTCACTATATAATGCCTCACAAGCAGGTGTCCACCTATTTCATAACAAATAAGTGTCAGTTCTCTTGGACATATTTGAAACGACTATTTTTTTATGTTAACTCCAAGAATGGTCGTGAAACACGACCTTCTGCCAACGCATTGTCCATATTGGACTTCAAATCCTATACAACTCTGCGTGTTAACCTCGTCAAATCGGGTCATCCATCGGAATGCATCTCTGTCGTTGATCTAGGGGCCCCAAATCCTACGGTCATTGTTCATATTGGACGGCTAAGTAGCATGATGTTTACCTGTTCGATGTGAACGATTTCACTCTCTTCCGCCGGATGCGTGGCAACCATTATTTGGCATCAAGCACAACTAGGTTGAAACCGCTTACCTCTCGAAGCCCTTTCCAATATCTTGCCGGTTTTTACGGAATCCCGCTTCTGACAGAATCAGAATGATATCCGTTGCATTTTACTATATTTTGTGTCCGGGTGCTTGTAGCCTTTCCTTCTCCGAGGGGTTTTCCCTACAATATGCGATTAGCGACGTCGCTAATCACATATCAGAAACGACCCTCATTTCTCGAAATGGCCTCTGTATTTTCTAAGTTGCGATAACGCGTGTTACCATGGGCCAATAGTCTCCGCGTTTGATCGAAAGTCCTCATTGCTCCATGCTGATCACAAATTGCAACTGTTATGAGCATACCTTCGATAAGCTTGATCTTCACAAGATTTGTAACCTTTGGCATAATTTTTAAAGAGTCATGAAAACTTAGAGACTGTTCTAGGATCCCATTTGGATCACACCTTCCCACTGAAAAAGCTTTTGGACCACCAAAATTTGGTTTCTGAGCATCAATCAAGGGAGGATATAGATTCCTCGCTTGCCCAATTTCTATCCATCTTCCATTGCTTGGTTTTGAACCCTTGAGTCCAATCGTGAGGTACTCAACATCCCCTCTATGTGTAGTTCTCACCTTCTTGTCCAAAATTGTATCTTCCTGCAATTGATTAAGATATTCAGGCAACAGATCATCAATACAAGGAAATTGACTCTGCTCTTCGGGATCTTCAATCAATGAAGGTTCAAATAGTCTCCAGCTTTCTACATTAACTGCTGAATAGATGTGCATGTAAGCTCGCAAATCAAGGTGAAAATCATTCTCACTGATTTTCTCAAGTATCTTGAAAGGTTCATACCTTATTGGCTTCAACTTCTTACCTTCACATTGCATTCTATCTTTGCTAATATACAACGAGACTTGATCGCCAACTTGGAAACTATGCTCAATCTAATGCTTATCATGCCTTGCCTTGTACTTGGCTTCGCTCTTTTCCAGCTATTCTTGTGCTGCCTCACGAATCTCTTGGATTTGTTCAATGAAATTGGTTGCCTTGTCCACACTGTTGTGTTCATCAACCACTATGTCTTTACCAAAGACAAAATCCAAGGGAGACCTTGGTGTGAAACCAAAACAGGCCTCAAAAGGAGATCTCTATGTAGAAGGCTATTTAGCCCAGTTGTGAGCATGTTGCACATAACACAAATGTTTATCCCAAAGCTTGGGATGCTTGCTGCAATAGCCTCTGAGCAACTGGATCACTGTTCGATTGACCACCTCTGTTTGGCCATCTGTTTGTGGATGAAAGGCTGTGCTCTTCTTCAGTCTCGTAATCCAAAAAGAACCCATACATGCTAAAAGAACAAATTTAATGTTTGTTCAGCTGTAATCTGTTTGTTACAACGTATTAAAATATACACTTTGTTGAACCTATCCACAATAACATATAAATAGTCATGACCCCTTCTGGATTTAGGCAGTCCCCCAACAAAGTCCATGGAAACACTTTCCCAAGGATGAGAAGGAACTGGTAGTGAAGTATACAAGCCTAGTTTTCTATTGTTGGGCTTGCTTTTAACACACATGGTACACTCTCTTACATATCTAGAAATAGTTTCATTCATTTTTGGCCAATAACAAAATATTTGCAGCTGTGCAATTGTTTTACTTACACCAAAATGACCTAATATCACGAAAGTATGTGCCTCCCTAATTATGTTAATTCTCTCTGTTTGAGGATTGCATAACTTTCCAAAATGATACAAGAGTTGATCCTTAACATGATAATCCAATTTTTCTACTTGTTTGCCATGACTTAAAGTTGCATATACATCTTTAAAATCTATATCTTGTGCATACTATTCAATCTAGCTTTCATGCAATACTCAGTTATGCTTAAGTATAGTAGATGAATTTATGATTGGCATGGACAACATATGTACAACTTTATTGTGTATGCCCTTTTTATATATGATGAAAAGATGAAACTGTTGTAGCAAACCCATCCACCTATAGTGTCTTGATTGTTTCAACTTAGTTTGTGAGTGTAAATATTGAAGTGGTTGATGATGAGTATGTATAACTGTCTCTTTACCCATTAGATAATGTTTCCACTTTTTGACACTCTGTACTAATGCATACAATTATTTATCATATGTGGGATAATTAACTACTCTAGAATTAAATGTCTCAGAATGATAGCATATGGGTTTAACATGCTGCATCAACACTCCTCCCATGGCATAGTCACTGGCATTCATTTCAATCTCAAAGGTTCTTTGAAGATCTAGCAGTGCTAGTACTGGTGTTGTACTAATATTTTCTTTTAAGGTGTCGAAAGATTTTTGTTGTTTCCCTTCCCACTGAAACACTTTATTCAATCCTATTAAAGTATGTAAGGGAGCTGTAATAAAGGAAAAGTTAGCAATAAACTTTCTCCAATACTGGGTTGCTCCTAGGAAACTTCTAACTTCTGCAGAAGATTTAGGTTTAGGGCAATTTACAATGACTCGAATCTTAGAGGGATTTGTCTTGGATTCACCACCGCCTACAATATGACTCAAATAATTCAAAGATGTTTTGCCAAATTCACATTTTGATAGCTTAACATAAATATTTTCTCTTTTCAAAACATATAGAGTCTACTTTACATGCTTCAAATGTTCTTCCCATGTTTTACTAAATACAAGTATGTCATCTAAATACACAATGACAAAATCATCAATAAAAGGCCTTAGTACATAATTCATTATTCTCATGAAAGTAACAAGAGCATTAGTTAAGCCAAAAGGCATAACTAACCACTCATACACTCCATGCTTCGTTTTGAAAGCAGTCTTCCATGCATCATGTTCTGCAACTCTCACTTGATGGTAGCCACTATGGAAGTCCAACCTCGAAAGGTAAACAACTTGTTTCAACTGATCTTATAAATCATCTATGTGAGGAAGGGGATAACGATTTTTGTTTGTTATCTTATTCAGTGCTCTGTAATGAATGGACATTCTCCACGAGCCATCTTTCTTTCTCACTAAGACAATTGGAGACCCACATGGTGATGTGCTAGGTCTTATGAACCCTTTCTCGAGAAGCTCCTGTGCCTGCTTCTTGATTTTTTCATTCTCTAAAGTAGACAACCTATACATTCCGATGTTAGGCAATGGAGCATCTTGTTGCAAATTAATATCATGTACTATTTCCTTTTTGGGTGGCACGCCTTTAGCTTCGTGAAATAGTATATCATGTTCTGAAACAACTTTTTCTAAATCAAATTGTTGTTTAGCATTAAAACCTTCAAATACATTATTTTTATCAGGTTTCTTTTCCTTTACAACCATCAGTAAAAATTGTTTGCATGAATTTATAATTCTTTTCATTTTCCCCAAGTTTATGAGAGTATAATTATTCTTAAGTTTATGAGATCTTACAATATATTTGATTCCATCCTTAGCGAGTTGATACTTATTTTCAGCTCTATAGAAAATGACTTTTCTATCGTATAAGTAAGGACTCCCTAAAACAATTCCACATATATCCAATGGAACAATATCTAGCTCAACCTCATCTACAAATGTTGACCCAAAAGAAAACCTAAGTTTACATTGTCTAGTCACTTGTAGCTTTGCTTTATTACATGCCCAACCCAATGGATATGGCTTCTTGTGAGGTGTGGTTAGTAATCCCAACTTCTTTACAATTGCT
>APFE030247900.1:0-15172 GCA_000404065.3 Pinus taeda
GTTTTTTTTTTTTTTTTATGTTTTCATTATTTTTTTCAAATTTAATGTTTTTTGGGGTCATGATAAAATATTTTACGCCATTATTTCGAAATGTTGAAATTTTACTTTTGAAAAAAAAAGTGTTCTTCCAGAATTAACACTTTTCATTTTGAAGGTGTTTTCTGTATAATTTTTCCGCAAAAAATGGTTTTCACCACCATTTTTAAAACATGTTGAAAATTTAGCCAAGAAAAAAAGTTGTTATTCCAGCATCAACACTTTTCGTTTTTAGCACTGTTTTTTATGTTTTTTCGGGGTTTTTTGGCCAGAGTTCCCGTTTCAAAGTTTAGATTGTTAAGACTATCTATCTTCTTCGAAACCTACAATCATACACAAATCATTAATTTTAAAATCACAAGATCTTATGTTCTTATTTGATGCTTCAGTCATCAAGTCTTCCAACTACTTCGAATCATTCATATGATTCAACTCCTCTGGCTTTTCATCACTTTCAAAAAGTAATGATCCACTTTCTTGTTCACATATCGAAACTTCAACATCTTCTTTAGCATCTTCCTTTTGCTGTATCTCAATGCTTTCGAGGTTTTCTATCCTCTATTTGGCATCTATAACTTGTTCAAGTTCCCTTAGTTCCTTCATCAACTGCATATTCACCTATTGATTCCTCTTCTCTTGTAGCCTCTGCCACTTTACCTTCTTTCTCATGACATAACCATTCTTCTGGTCTGCTTTAATTCTTTGCAACATCTCCATTAACACTTCAAGCTGAACTGATATGTTAGCCTTATCCCTCTCATATTCCTCTTTACTTAACTGTCTTTGTATGCCATTTAACTTGGGATCCTTCTCCTTTTGTGTTCTGCAGTGGTCTCTTTCAGAACCTCTATTATGACTGTCACTAGTCGTCATCCTCTCCATCTCTATGAGTTCTTCACTCAATTTACTATGAGTTGCACTAAAGCCTTTTCAACAGTAAGTCTTGTCCTACTGCCACTTACCTCCCCAAGCTCTCCTTACTTAGTCTTTTCGCAAGCAATTGGTTCTCTATCTTTGGAACCTCCTTTAAGCGCTTCTCTTTGCTCCTTCTAGGCTTCAACTCATCTGCATCTTCTAAGAATACCACTGTCCTCATTATGTAATCATTGTTACAATTCCTCAAGGTTCTGCCACATCTCTGTTTTCACTTAGAAACTTTTACCAGCTTCCTTTATTTGTTAGCAATTCTAACCACATCCTTTGTGTAATTGCCTTTTGGGAGTTGCAATAATACTTTTGCTTCAATGAAAATACTACAATCTTCTAATATTCAATCTAATTAGAAAAAAACCATATCATCCTACCTTCAAGATCTCTGTCTAATCTTGTCCTTCCATTTGCTTGCACTTTTGAATGGACTGTCCTTTCCACTAGCTTTTCGTTGTTCTTCAAATTCTGCCTCTTCAAAAACTTACAACCATCCCTCTTACAATTTAACTACTGTAATATTCTATAAAATTTTATTCATTCAATATTTTCTAATCATTAGACAAAACTGCATACCTTCATTTACTTTCAGAATCTTACCATTTCTGCAAATCTGTTTCAGCAAATCTTTATGCTTCCATTGCACAAATCCTCAATATTCAGCTACTGTCAATCAGATTTAGAATCTAATTCTTTCTTCCAATCCTCCGGATTTATCTTAGTAAAGCTTAGCTATTAGTAACAATGCCTCCTTTTCTGAGTTTTCTTCCACTCAGAATCATTAACAATTCCTTTCATTACTACCCCTTAAGGTTTGATCTCCTTTGCTGAGATACTTCATTAGTTGTATGATTTCATAAGCGGTCCCCATTCACCATTCACATTCGAGTGAATATTCATTCTTCAAACATTGCTGTAGACTCTTCCTATCTCTGCAATCTCTACTTAATTCTACCTTACCTGCCTCTAAGAACTTAACTATTCTTCTCCATTCTCCCGACTATACTCTAGTTGCTTAACTATCAAATCCGAATCTGATCTCCCTTACCTATATGGACATACTTTCCAAATATCTTTGTTCTAAACTCTTTCAAAGAAATGCTCATACATAATCACTTTGTTTTGCCTTATCCCAAATGGTTTGTTTATAATTCAGCTCTAATACCAAAATGACATAGGGTTTCCCCTGCACATACCCATAGTATGCATACTCATGCATAAATACATTTCTCAGGAATTTTTTTTTTCTCACCAGGTCAAAACTTCAAATCCAAAGATGGTTCAGGCCCAGTTTTTATAGTTCCATTGTTTCAGAACTCAATCACCCTGCCTTTACCTCTATTGTGACTATTAAACAACTCTCGAGCCTTTATATAAGATTGTATTAAATCTTTCCTTCTAATTCCTTCTATCGGTATGATAAAACCCTTCGTAGCCTTTAAACTAACCATCGGCCACTTATATATAAACTTCCCTCTCATAAGACGGTTAATAGATGTTTAGCACATAGAAAAACCTTCATTCTATGCTCATCCTTATAAAACCCTTTAACAAAGGAATTAACTACAAACCATACCTTTTACTATTTCCCGTATTAACTCTGCATAGTCCACGAGGTTTTGACCTCATCGCAATCAGCTATCAACACTTTCACAGATCACATTATATATATTATATATATATATATATATATATATATATATATATATATATATATATATATATATATATATATATATCCACCCCTCTGGCTCTGATCTCTAACTATCAGAGTCGTTAATGCTACATTTCTCATTAAATGGCTCACCTTACCCTTTATGTAATACAAATGGAAAACCCGTTTGAACGTATTTGGCGGACTTTCAAAGATATAAAACCAAATCTATAGATCATTGGGTCCACCTCCTTAATCGACTCTTTTCCGATGCGCTGATCACCCGACGGCTGTGATAAGCGATGGCCAATTTAATCGCGATCTTTGATAAGATTCAGGATCCAAGGATCGAGGATTAATTGCCTGATCGCAATCACTGAACCGTTGCGCTTAATTCCTCCACTTAAAAATCTCAACTCAATATATATTATGGATCTAATAGGCTTATAGGTTGCACCTGATAAGATTTTGGGTTCGCCTTCTCTGTCTACCCCCCACTGCATCAATCCTCTGATTTTGATAAGCGATCACGCCAATCTCCGATCGTTGATTAGCTTATCGCTATCGGCGTATCACGCATACATTGACTGACCTCTGCCTCATGAAACCACTGATAATGCAATCACCG
Source organism: Pinus taeda (assembly GCA_000404065.3). NCBI lineage: Eukaryota > Viridiplantae > Streptophyta > Pinopsida > Pinales > Pinaceae > Pinus > Pinus taeda. Next base: position 3,246 of record APFE030247900.1, read on the forward strand.
ATTAGATCTCAACTGTCGATCTTTCCAGATCCAACAATTCCTAAGAATTAGTCTTCACCCCTCCATTCTTCCACTTAACTTAAATTTTACGCACTTCTTCAAGGTTTTGTGGGTTCTAGGTTTTTGAATGGTTTCGGCCTTCCACCACTCAGTCCACCTCCACTTCACTTAGGTTTGTAATTTCCTTATTATGATCAATTCGTAACTTTACTTGACTCCTCAATAGATTCAAAGATCCATTTCGAGCCTCTGGTTAGTTTTTCCTCCTCTACACTCTACCTCGGCTCTACCTTTTTGTGTTTACTACACTTGCCTGCATAATTTTATATATACACATCTCAGATACACTCGATTCTTCCTTCAACACTCAATTACGCGCTTATATAGGATTTTAATTAATCTTTGTATATATATAATTACAAACAATGAATTACAGAATGAGATCTCTATCTCTCTGGCCTGATCTTCAACATTAGTGGCATCTATTTCCTAATCTGTCTGTAGGATTACAACACTCTAATCTCCTATCTATTTTCCTATTCATCCTTTTTCATCTCTGTTCATGCCTTTTAGGCTTGCATTTATACAAAGGGATTCTAAACCAATTTCTAGTTTAGATCCATGAATTTCTCAACATCATTGCTAAAATTTCTTTCTCATCCCTAAGGATTCTCTCAAATCCACAAAATCATGAACTAACTCATAATCTAGGATTTACAATCAATTCTCAATCCTCCCATCACTCAACTATCCAAAATCTCTCATGTTCTCCTATATTAAGGGACTTTTACAATAAAGCCTCGCAATATTCAATTAATTCCTATTTTCATCAAAATCACTCAAAACATGAAATAATTACATAAATCCAATACTTGGGAAACCAACTTCCTTGAAACAAAAGACCTCTATGTCTACTAGAATACAATGATAATGTTGAGCTGGATGCTCCTGCATCAGGAGTTATGAGTTAATATTTGCAGATCTATACGCTGGTTCACTTTGGTGAACTAGCGTATACATGTTGGTTTGGCTCTTCCAAGTAGCGTATGCAAAATAAAAGTATGTTGTTCAGAGATGACTGATCTATTTGATCAATATTATTGCTTTAGTTTTGTCTATCAATGAAGTCTTCTTAGATCTGAATGTAAAACTGAATGCTTGAGGAGTTTGATATCTGATTGAATGATTGTATAAGTGAGAAGGGTGATTGTATAAGTGAGATTATTGTTTGGTACAGACTTGATTTAGAAGTTTTATGTTTCAGTAGTTTTGAAGGTATACGCAGGTTTGATTAAAGGAAGTGGCGTATGCACATAGGTTGCATTCAGTAAAGTAGCATATACACTCTGATGCATGATTTTTAAGGTTGCAGCTGGTTCTGAATGATGATGCAAGTTTCTGGGTTCGACACAATGTTCTTGTGACAATGATCTCATTGTTTAGATTAATTGATTGTTGGTTGATGCAGTTTGAGTTTCAATGTTTCTGATGGGTCCAGTATTAAAATTTGATCAAAAGAGGCCTTCATGTGTATTGTTGTGTACCAGGAGCATCCAATATGAAAATTTATGAAACGTGGTCCCCGGAGGAAGAGCGAAGGTCATAGCCTTCTTTAGGCCAATGCCTATGTACTAGTAGACACATTGGCTAGTACAAGAGCTAGGGGTTGTAGCTCCCTTCCAGTAGAATCTAGAAAATGAGAGAAGTTTGTAGCATTTTGCAGGTGGATGCCTGCGTATTGGTATGAGTCTGCACTAGTACAAGACTGTAAACATATTTCCTTATTATTAAAAGAAGATAGAGATGACAACAACAGATGGTTTTCACCCACATTGGGTTTCCACCTTAAATCTTGGTGTTCATGTGCGTTACTTGCATGTGATGGTTATTCTTTTTTTACTGCACTATTTAATAAGTTACTGATGAACTTGTTATAGATCAACACATGATAAATTAACTAAATCACAAGTTCTTTGGGTATACGCTAGTTTAACTAATCATAGTAGCGTCTACACGCTAGTTCACTTCACAAAAGTAGCGTATATAAATATGTTTGGGAAATGAAAAATTATTGATCTAATAATACTAATTCACCCCCCTCTCAATATGATTTCCAACAATAGTTTGAGGGCATGATTGGGAATCCAATGAAGGTGTTGCATGTATTCTTGTAGAATAAAGGCTATGGAACATAAGGTATTGATGAGAAAATGGTATCTGGTATCTGGTATCTGGTACATCCTTGGCCAACCCAAGTTGTAGACCCTAGAAGGATAATGACATAACCCTGGGAACTATTGTGATCAAAGAATGGGATTGCACAACCTTTAGTTGAGTGGGCTAACAAGGGAATGTAAGACTATTGGTTGAAGGTTTTACGAGATGATACCTTGACCTTTTTGTGTTCAATATTAATTATTCATCATACTTGGATATTGGTATTCCATTGTCTTTGTGGAGTCATTTTCAAGCCTAAGAATGACCCACTGTTGAAAAAAAGGGAGAATTAGAGTCTATGGATAAGATAAAATAATATTTTTTCTTTTAGTTAATGGTTTTCTGCAACAGATATGCAAAGGGGTGCAAGGGGGAGGAACCCCATAACTATTACAAGGAAGAAATTTGAAGTTCCATTAGAGTAAAAATGTGGATAAAGGATTAATGGAGGACTTTACTAAGTCAATATGAACCAAATGGATAAAGAATTCAAAACTATGAAAATGACTTAAGAAGGGAGTTTCACTTAATTAAAAATTGTGTTGGATTGATATATTTTATCTATGAAAATAATATGAATGCATGAATTTTAAGAAGATAGAAAATGGTAGATGCTATGTTTTGGGTAATATAGTAAGGTTACCTAATAAATTTTGTATCACATGGAATTTTCATATGGCAAGTGTGCAAGAGTGGTCTCTTGTTGCTAACTACCACATCGAATAAAGTAGTGTGCTTATGCTTATGATTATGAGACTTGTCATGTGAATGACTAAGACCAAGAGAGGATGAAAATTAAATTTAAAAGTAAATATGTATAATTATCTTAGAATATGTGCAATTATGGCACATGCATGACACAATGTATGTGCACATGTTTGGTTGTATCATTGAAGGAATTGTTTGAATGTGTAAACTAGATACGTATTGAAAATGACATTTATGAATATTCATTAAAAACTTGTGTGTAAGCAGATAAAATGATAAAGTTGTAACTAATATGTGCAGTGGAGATCATTTCAAGGGTTGTTGAATGTTGCAACATGAATGTTGGAACATCAAGTATGTTAAGGAGCCATTTGAACTCCTCGCAAACATCTTGTCTAAGAATACATGTGATGGTAACCAAATAAGTATGGCAAGTAGTAAGAAAAGGTAAAAATGTAAGGTGGTTCGGCAAGAATTCATTTCACTTGAATTTGATGTCATTTTCCTTTCAATATGATGCATGTATTGCATGGATTTCTAGGAAATCATATGGTAAATATAGAAAAAGAGTTGTCAAACAAATATTTAGTAATATATTAATAGTGTGTAAATGCATTAAGTTTTCATGTTGAAACAAAATTAAATAAATCAATAATTAGATAAATTATGTTTGGTGATGCATTGAGAGGATCCATAAAAATGTGGAATGTGTGAAGAAAATATAGGAAATTCCATTGTGTTCATGAGTCCATGACTATTGGCCCAATAGTTTCTAAGACTGGGACAAATGATTCTATCATATAATGTTGAGTTTGTTGGAAAGGAATATGTAATTAAAGGATTATTTTTCCCTAGTTAAAGTGAATATTGTAATGGAATTGATGATATATGAAAGAAATTTTGACATTAATACCTAGTGAGTTATGACAAAGGGAAGAAGCCTACAATGTGTAAACATTGGTAGAATATTTGTGATGCATCCATGGGTTAGTATGGAATGATTTGGTCCTAGCACTAATATTATGAATCATGATGGTACATATGCCTGGTGAATTGAGTGCATGCATTATTATATGAGATAATCAATTACATGATAGAATATCTCAAAAATAAATAGCTTCTACAAATTTTGAGGAATTGTTTAGTAGTGGAATGAGTGAAAATAATCCCTCATCCTATGAAGAAAACTGGAAGCTAATTACTCATGATTTTAGAGATAGGTACCTTTCACTTTTGATCATTTTGTTAATGGAGAAAAATATATGAATGCATTATGGTCTACCTGGAATGGTTGTGATGCAAATAAAGAATGAAATAACAGATACATTTCAATTTACTTTTAAATCAATCAAAATTGATTGAATTATTATGTGTAAAATAATTATAAGATCACTTTAGCGAATGTTATAAATATTGTATTGAAAATATTTTACGTATCAACACTAGCCACTATTTGGCTTATTTAAAGTAAATATTGCAGTTTAAATGGCCTTTGTCATGATAAGAAATGTTGAGTACTACCATATGAAAGAGTCAAACGTCATGAGAAGAATCTCATATTTATGAAAGCCTAATCCTATATCAAGAAATATTTAGAAAAGGAAAAGATAAGAAAAGGGAAAGAAGAATATTTAATTTAAATTATTGTGATTAAACTTATGGAAACCCTATGCATTTGATATGGTTCAAATGATGATCTATTCAAAAAATATAGATGATGGTTGTGAAGCCAAAACTCCTAAGTGTAAGGCCATTGTGGTGGTGTTGGAACCCTATGACATACATTGATCACCATGAATTATGTTATGAGAGAAGCATTATGTTATTTAGATAAATACAGAGGGATGCCTTTTTTTTAAGACTCCATAATTCTTGAGACTCTTCCTGTCTAAGGAATCCTTCCAAAGGAATGGATTTTCTAAAGGACTAGGGAGGTAGATAAGTGAATTCATGAACTTGGGAAGGTGTGTGACTATAGGGAAGGAGTGAATTGAATGAATTGGGTTTAAAATATTCATGTACATAATGATTGGGACAATTAAGGCATTGGGTGTCTAATAAAACGAGTTGAACTTGTTCCATGTGGAAGACTTTTGATGCAACAAAAAATCAAGTAGGAATGTGTTGGAATGCCAACAGGTCTAGAGGTAACTAGACCACGAAAATGAATGACATTTCACGAAGTGGAAACTAAGAACGTTGAAAATGTTGGTGATATGAATTTTGCATATCAATTCTTCTACATAGAATGGTTTTATAGATAGTAGAACACCAAGAATGTTGTTCCTTAAACATGGAGGAGATTGTGACATGTATGTCATTAGCCCAAAACATTTAATGTATTTAAGAATATATAATGTTGGGGTTCAAACATTGATGCTATAATGTCAAACTCTATTATATGATGTAATGTTTACTTTTATTAATGAAAATGTTAGAGATGAAGAAAGGGGACGACCAAAATATTATGAATGCTTTAGGAGGGGAGAAATTGAATTAAGAGGAAACATATACCTTGGTTGAATATTTGTCATTGATGTGATTGTTACTCTTCCCAAGAAGGTGAAATATTTGGATGAAGAAGGGTCAATATGTGATTAAAAATAAGAGGGAAAATCAATCAAGGGGTTCTTCTTCTTGGTTCTTAAGATTCTAGTTTTTTTCTCTTTTATTATCCTTCTCATACACTCATTTCTTTCCCTCTCTAACTCGAAAATTTAAATTAGCATTATAATTTTTGACATGTTGTGTAACAAGAATTGAATGTGTTGTAAATATTTTTCCTTGGAGTGGATGGATTTGAGAATTTCATTCTTATTGTTTGTGTGTAGCACACAGAGACATGAAGAAAGGAGGGCCAATAGGTTACAAATATCCAAGACAAAATTCCTTGTTTTGTGTAGGCATGCATTTTCATTTATGCATATTTATGTGCCTAGTCGAGGAATGTGAAGGATGAACACTAAGATTATTTCTTCTGTGTGGAGAAGAGTGGACTTCACTTATTTTTTTAAATATGGTCTTAAAACTATGTGTTGAATCCCTGATTTTTTTCCATGAAGTCATCAGTATTTGGCTAAGGGTGGCCAACTATGGAAAATACTATAGCATCGATAACCCTATGGTTGGGTGGAAAGCGGCTCACCATTCCTTAGTTCTAGATTGTGAAATATTTAACTCGAGGTAAGTATCTCTTATGCATTATTATTGAATTGCTCATTTTAGCAAGTTTATATGCACATTCATCTGTTGGAGATAATACTGAGAGGGGTGGGGTGAATCAGTATTAGCAAATCAGACACTTTTTCATTTTCATACTCAGATTCATATATGCTACTTTAGTTAAGGATATCCGCATATATACACGACTGTGTTAAAAGAAACTAATGTACATCCAGTAACCTTTATGATTTAGTTAGTTCATCTTCAATGAATGCATCAGAACATTATTAACCATATGAACAGTAAACAAAACAGATCATCACACATAAAGAGCACACATGAACACCATGATATAAGGTGGAAACCCAATGTGGGTGAAAACCACCTGTTGCAATTTGTTTCTATCTTACTTTAATAAGAAACTTCTTTTACAATGTACTAGTACAGTCCTTTACTAGTATGCAGGCTTCTACCTACAGAAGGCTACAACCTTCTTAGCTCTTGTACTAGCCATTACATTTACTAGTATGTAGGCGCTGGCCTACTGAAGGCTCCAACCTTCACTCGTTTTCCAGCTGCTCCTCGAAGGGAGCTACAATCCCCTGGCACTTGTACTGGCCAATATGTTTACCAGTACGTAGGTGCCGGCCTACAATCATCCAGGGACGACGTTTCATACCTTTTCATACTGGATCCATAAAACAATCACCATTGCAATACAGCCTGCATCATCAATCTCTGAATCACCCAGTACTGAAACCCTGTCAACAACACAGTCACCAGAACACATAACAGACTACATAACTCTGCAACAACAACCAGATCCAACAACAACTTCAAATATCATACTTCATATTGTATACGCTACTTGGACGAACCCAACCTGCGTGTATACGTGCTTTTACCAAAGACAACCTGCGTACATATTTGCAAATTCTAACTCATAACCTTGCAGCTATTTCAAACATCAGAACATTCCCAGATCATAACATTCATACAATAAACATGTGTCAATAGATCTAGTCTATCCATAATCAAACCATATAAAGATAATCATTCCAAGCCTTGAGATCCCATTCCATCGTTAATCATCCTCCACATCAGTGCAACCTTGGTTCATATCAAGCAAGGCATCACCAACCCATAACCAGCATCTGGATCTCACACTTCATCAGACATTCATCACTTGCGCACCTCCCTTTGGCCTAATGATCTTCTCCTTATATAGGTTTAGGCTTCTCTCAATACCATGGTCCAAAACAATGTCGAACCAAAACCTTGGACCCAATACCTGGGGTTGTCACTTCCGACCAAATACCATGGACCAAAACCATGGTTTCCAACATGTATGTGCCTTAACTTCTATGAACCTACGTGTGTACATGTACGTGCCTTTTTCTCAGATAACCCGTGTATATACGCACTTTCATTGCGGTCAACCTGCGTATATCTCTCTCTTTACCTGCTGCACTATGATCTATCCTCGGAGTGAGTTGCCATCACCTGTATCATACCTCTGAGTGAGTTGCCATTAAGGACAACACTTGAATCATAATGCCAACATCATCTACCCTTCAAAAAATTTATGATCACTATAACTATTATACCATTTGGATGTATATTTTTATATGTATGAATTATTTTTGTGAGAACACCAGTGAAGGAAGATAGACTTCCTAAATTCTTCCTTAAACAAGTCATATTGGATTTTATTATATAACATTTCTTCTAGAAGGTTCCACAAGCTTAAAGTTTAAAAGTAGTGAGGGGAAATCCTAATAATCATCTAGCCCAATTTTCATATCTTGGGTCAAATTTTCTTAAGAAATATGAATAGAGGAAGTTGGGCTTCCTAAATGCATCTCAAAATAAGCCAAGTTGGATTTTTTTTTATATATATATATTTTCTTCTAGGAGGTTCTAGAACCTAAATCTTGGACCATAGTTACAACAAATTTAACTTTTCATATGGTTCAACTTTGAGATCTTGGGTAGTGATATTTTATGAGATATGATCATAGGTTGTCGAGCTCTGTGGATGCTCATAAAACCAAGCATCAAATAGGTCATGTTGGAGTTTTTTCTACAATGTTTCTTCTGGAAGACTGTAGGGGATAAATATTGGACCATAATGAGGGGAATTTTTATCAATCATCTAGCTCCGTTTTCAAAACTTGGACTATTATAATTTCAGAGACATTCCATGATGGATGTTCTATATTATTTTTCATATAAAGTGTTTGAAGAAATTCCTAAATGGTGTAATAATTCATTGCATACAAACTATTTTATGAAATGACCCAATAAAAATGTTTCTTTTGGATGGTGATAGTATTGTTGTATGTTAGCGTTGTTATATTATAGTATGTTGTATTTGATCTGTTCCTATTTTCATGCAAAGGACTCGAATGAATGTGTTAAAGATGTTTTATTACAATTTGCATACAAAATATTTGATAAAATACATGAAAGGCATAAATCAAAAGTTTCATGATTGTGTTGTATATTCTAGTTAGTATGTTACAAATGGATTTGGAGCCATGTTTCTTATTTGATTGCATACAAACTATTTGAATAAAAGCATACAAGTAAAAGACTACTTCATTGGTTGTATACAAATTATTTGAAGAAAGGCTTACATGTAAGGTGTTTGACAAAATGTATGAGATATGGTAATAAAGTTTTTGGAAGTGTGACTAGGATAAATTTAGTAAGGATATGTGATATGTAGGAATTTACAAGGTAAGCTCCTCAGAAAGAACACCAAAGGACACCGCTCACAAACAGATCACAAATCAATACACCAGTTTTCTTGACTTGGTTAAAACCCTCATAGAGTGAAACAGTCCACGGCCTAAGCCAACACAGCCACTTCAGGCAATTTATTAATAAAAGAATGAAAATTTACATAAGCTTCTCTATAAGTTACCCTACAAATGACCCTCCATGATCTTTAAATAGAGATAATGGACCAATTGGGTGTTAAGTCATGGATCAAGTGTCGGTAATACCGAGGAGAGAATGAACCATCAGATCACTACATATCATGATCGTTGGATTATAAGCTATAAAAGTACATAATAAAGAAACACACTTTACCTAACTCTACACTAGACCAAGTTATACTTAACTATTTCCTATGTGTCGGAATATCCTAACATTCCCCCTTAAGAACAACTTGGATAGGATTGAAGGATGTACAAATATGACACAATAGGAGAAGGAAGGAGGCATTAGAGCCTATCCCCCCTTAGTGACAACTTCCTGAACTCCAACCATAAATCAAATTTTAGTAAACATCACCTCTGTGAGAGCCTTTGTAAAGATGTCTACAACTTGATCATCTGTTGAACAATATTACACTTCAAGAACATGGTCATGAATGAGATTTTTGATGAAGTGCGTCTACAGTTCAATGTGTTTTTTTCACTAATGTTGGACTGGATCTTTGCATAGTTGAATGGTAATTTTATTATCACACCAAAGTGTAGTCGGATGTTGCTATTGAAAGCCAAACTTTGACAGGATCTGATGAAGCCACAAGGCTTCCTTACTAGTTCTTGCAAGCCCATGTAATAAGTCTTAAACCAAGAGTGAACACATAACTTGCAGTAGAATTCCAATCATCAGGGTCACTAGCCCAATTGGAATCAGTGAAACCAACCAATAGAGGAGATGCTTATACACTGTAATGAATCCCAAACTGAACTGTACCTCAAACATAATGAAGTATTCTTTTAGCTTCTTTCCAATGAATTTCATGTGGGTTTTGCATAAACTAAGCAATAAGGCCAACAACAAAGGAATGGTCAGGATGAGTATGGGTCAGATACAAAATTTTTCCTACAAATTGATAGTCTAAGGTAGCATTGAATTCGAGGGAGGTACAAGTGATTTAAAGTTTGGCTCCAGACTAAAAGGGAGAAGGGTTTGTCTTACAGTCTTCGATGTGAAAATAGTGTAGAAGATCATAGGCTTACTTGGACCGGGAAAGGGAAATACCTTCCTTGGATTGCAAGACTTGAAGACCAAGAAAATAATGCAAGTGTCCTAAGTTTGTTATTTCAAACTTATTTTTAAGGATGGACTTCACATGGTTTATAAGGTTGGGATCACTACCAGCAAGGATAATATCATCATCATAAAGAACAAGAATGATAAGAGACTTGCCCACTTTCTTGGTGTAGACAGTATTGTCAGAATGATAGCTAGAAAAACCAATTTCTAAAAGAAAGCTATCCTTTTTGGCATACCAAGCCCGAGGGGCTTGCTTGAGACCATAAAGGGATTTCTTAAGCTGACGTACAATGTTGGAGTTTATTTTTATAAATCCAATAGGTTGTTTCATATATATTTCTTCATGCAAGTCTCCATGCAAGAAAGCAAATTCAACATCCATCTAATGGACTTCCCATTTGAAAGAGGCAACAAGGGATATAACAAGGCATATAGAGTTCATTTTGGCAATATGGGGGAAGGTTTAGTATAGTCAATTCCTTCTACTTGTGAAAAACCCTTAGCAACAAGACGAGCTTTATGTTCATCAACTTTTCCATCTGGTTTGTGCTTAGTTTTGTAAACCCATTTGCATCTAAGAATTTTTCGTCCCTTTGCTAGAGGAACAAGATCCCATGTATCATTTGCCAATAATGAACAATATTCTTCATTCATAGTTGCATCCCAATCTGGATGGTCTGAAGCTTCTGCAAAGGTGTCAGGATCATAATTTGTTGAAGCTAGAGCCAGTAAAGAAGAGGCTCTATCGAACTGAGAACATGTACGTCGCTGATCTGTAGGATCACCGACAAGACCACCTGCTGCATCCCAAGTAGCAAGGACCCATTTTGGAAGCTGAGGAGCTGAATGACGATCCTGGGAAGCCGGGGGAGGATTGTCATCCTCATTGTCATCATGTGAAGAAGAAATATTTTCAAAAGTAGAAGGGATAGAGAGAGGTGTCACATCTGCTGAACTAGGCCTATAGGCCGATATATTTTCAACAAACTTTACATCTCTTCTAATGATAAAATTTTTCGACTTAAGTGGAATAAGTCTATATCCTTTGACATCTTCAGAATATCCAACAAAAATACATTTTTCACTCTTAGGTTCTAAAGCTTTATGTTTCTCATCGGGAATATGGGCCCATGCTTCACTTCCAAAAACACGAAAATGACTTACATCTAGTTTAATTGAGCTCCATGCTTCTTCTGGAGTGATATTCTTTAAAACCTTAGTAGGAGTGTGATTTACTATGTAATTTGCACAGTTAATTTCTTCTACCCAAAAATGAAGACTAATTCCTTTAGATTGAAGCATACAATTAGCCATTTCATTTAAGGTGCGATTCTTCCTTTCAGCGACACCATTTTTTTGTGGAGCATATGGAACAGTATGTTGCATTTGAATTCCATTCTCAGTGAAAAAATTGATGAATTTTTTCTTAACATATTCTAAGCCATTATCAGATCTTAGCTTAAGAATTTGGTGTCCAGATTGTTTTTCAACAAAGGCCTTAAAGGCCAAGAACATGTTAAATACTTCACTCTTCAGTTTTAAGAAGTATACCCAAGTGCAGCTAGAGAAATCATCAATGAAAGTTAAGAAATACTTGTAGCCAGAGAATAAAACAACTGGAAGTGGACCACATAAATCACTATGCACAAGTTATAAAGGGGTTGACGTGTGCCAAGAGACATATTTTTCAAAACTATCCTGATGATGTTTTCTGAGTACACATCCGGAACAAACACCATCTCTGCAAGATACCATTGGAAGACCTGTCACGATATTTTCTTTACATAGATTCTGAAGGGAGCGATAGTTTAAGTGACCAAATC
>APFE030247901.1:0-13211 GCA_000404065.3 Pinus taeda
GTACTTTCATACTCATTTTCATGGTTGGACTCTTGAGGGAGAAGCTATCATTGTATTATTTCACTGTATCTCTGCAATTTTTGGCTAAGGAAGACCAGGGTTTTGCAGTCCTCTTTGGGATTCTTGTGGACTCATGTGTTGATGGTGTGTTTCTCAATGTTCTTGTAAGCTTTGTTATGTGATTCATTTCCTTTCTTTACTTCTGCACATTAAACAAATGAAGTGTTAAAGTAAGAATTCATGCTTTCCATGCTCTGCTTTTAAGTTTGTTTAATTTCAATGTTTTCTACTTTCTAAAGAGAATTCAAAGTTATTGTTTGCTCTCTTTAGCTCTCTTTCTTTCATTCCTGACCATCCACTTTAGTTAAAAGCATCAACACTGTCTCCTACCTCGCCCTAAGGAACCCCCTGCAGAAATTGTGTCCCATCCCCGCACCCAAAAATGCCCTCTCCTCAATTTGCCACCAAAAACCCAAAAACCCCAAAATCAATCTTTCTGATTCATGCATCATCAAATTCATGTGTTTACATGGGCATATGGAAAGGTAGGGTTAGGGTTTGCGTTTTAGTGTTTAGGGAGAGGGGTAGGGTTTGTATTTATTTTACAATTTAAAAGGGAAATTGACATGGAAATATAGGGAAAATGAAATGGGAATGAAGAGAATGATTACAAGGGGAAAAACGATGAAACAGCAATAAACCCTAGCATCTTTTTACAAATTTACATATAGCCATATGGAGTGTTTCTTCTTGCACAATTTGATCATTACAAACACACTCATGATGTCTCCCAACTAACCAGCAACCATTCACAAGTTTAAAGAACCTACCTCAAGCGATTTGATGAGTTAGAGGAGCTTGAGCAAATTCTCAAATGAGTTTGCAGGGAGACAGCTTGACGGGTCGCGCACCACGCCCAACAGGTCGCGCCCCTCTGACGGGTCGCGCCCGTTGTAAAATCGCTCTGTGGAAAACCCTTTGACGGGTCGCGCACCTCTTGACGAGTCGCGCACCTGGCCTGACGGGTCGCGCTCCTGACCAACGCCCGAACTTGCTCTGTTTTCGCTCCTTTCACTCAATCACTCTCTCAAACTTCTCTTGCAAGTGTCTAGGATGCACAATGAGAGTGATAGGAGGGAGATTGGGTTTTTATAAGTTTCATTTGAAAAAATTTCATGCTCAAACCCACTTTCTAATGTTTCTCTTTGACACTTTATAAAATTGACTTTTTGGTTTCTTTTGTTCTGAAATTGACTCATTTAGTGCTTTGGCTTGATTCTTTTTGCAGGTAGATCATTTGAGGGATCTTGGCAAGGGGACCAGGGTTGCATTTTGTTTGCTGAAGACTTTTGAAATTTCATCACTTTTTACAAATATTTGAAAAATGACCTTGGCTTTAAAAACAGAGTTTTTAAATCCAAGGTGAAGATTAACTGTACCAGATAAAAATTTAGAAGAAACACCTTTACAATCATCCCTCTAGCTTACTGAACACTCATTGACTTTCAAACACATGACCTTGTAACATTTTTGACCAAAACCCTAGACCTAGGAAATTGACCTCAAGAGAAGACAAGACAATCTTGAAAGAGCTTAATGATTGAAATGACTTGAACCAGCAATGCCAAGAGGGGTATAAACAAATCAGCTCCTCCATCAGGGTTATGGCATGCCTAACGGGATGCAAAAATTGACACTGATGAGACACCTACCTATGCAAATGCAAAGAGTTTTGATCACTGATGGAGGGCTCAAGACTGACTCTAACATTGGCTCCAATGGGGATGGTAGCTCCTTGGAGGTACCAAGAACCTTAGACCTCTGGGAGAGCAGACTAGTGCCTTATTCATTGGGCAATGGAGTCAACTTCTACAAACTGTCTAGAAACTGTCTTGTTACAGTTGTCTTTTGGTTATACAATTCTCCATACATTTGGGTGCTCAGATCTAGTTACTTAGCAAAGGAATCGCTGGAATGAAAGGCATACTTTAATCTCTTGACAAGCATATGCCTACGGCCTTGTTGCTTAACCTTTGCTGTAGACTTCTTGGCACATGGATTTACATTATGTAGGGAATTCCTGAAGCAGTTCTTGATCTGAAGGTTCGGCTTGGTATGCCTGCTACACAATGGATCAGTGTTTATAATGCTCGTCGGCCGATGAAAACAGAGATGTCACTATAATGTGGTTGATACAAGACTTACCAGTAGTGAGCTTCTTTCTCAAATTTGTGGGCTCTTATTATGGATGCGGGAAATGGATTTACTGCACAAGTTTATGAGCTTGATGATAGTCATGATTTCAAGATAAATAAGATGTATAGTATGCCTTGGAGAATATGAAGAGAAGGACATATTGCGGGTCTTGCCTACCTGTGGCCATGCATTTCACATTAACTGTATTGATGTATGGTTAAGGCAACACTCAACCTGTCCTGTTTGTCGAGTATTTCTTCGAGGTTCTTATGGTAGAAGAACTGTAATATGTCCATTTTTTAAGCATATCAACCCAGCCAAGTTATACTCCTAGAGTCATTTCTGAAAGTCCGTTCGAACATTCTCATGCTTATTTTGATAGCAGTGGAGAAGATCAATATAGAGATAGAAACCCTGGTCAAGAGCAATCTACAATCTCATTTGCCTTAGAGCAAAACCAGTCTGAGAATGACTGTCATGGAACTGATCGATTTAATTCTAAAAGAGAAAACACTTTATGCTACATCATAGAAAACAGTTGTGAAGCTCAGGATTTTTCCCATATGCAACTCAATAATGCAATAAATGATGGTACTCAATCTGAATCTCAGGTTCTTTCTCAAAGTATGATTGATGAGATGTCTACAGTGCATGGGTTAAAGCCTTTTAGGGGGTTAGAAAATGGCAACATGGCAGCTTGCATTCCAGATGAAATTCAAGGAAGGCAGGACTTTGTTTCTTTGTGAATCGATTCTAGTGAAACCAAAGGGACTGTATCATCATACCATGGTCAGCAAATGAGAAATATTGGAGATTCTGAATAGATTGTTGAACTGTCTAGTGCACTAGACAAATTTCATAGTGGTTTAACTGCTTCAGGCATTATTGGAACTGGTATTTCCTTGAATTTGGATGAAGGGCTATGTGCAAATTATTGGAACGCCATGGGCACTGCTGTACTTCATCAGTTTTTATGTAATAACGGTGTTTCTTCTTGTCAACCTGGTGGTTGCATTCGTATTGGAGGCATTTTTTTGCCGAAACAGAGCTTGCTAGCACTGCTCTCTTAGCTAAAAGCCAGATTTCTTCACTATTACCAAGGGCCATGTTGACTGTAATAAATGGAAGGTTTATGGCTTAATAAGGAGCAAGAGTTTCATCTTCGAGGAAAGGTTTGTATTTATTGTGGTGGGCTGTGCGACTACCATTGTTTGAAGGATGGATTGGAGTTGTGGGAGCCGTCTTCCCTTGTTAGTTGAGGCAACTGGCCTCTATTATGTTTTCTGGGTACGTTTTGAGGAGAGACTAAACCATTGTTTGCACAGAGATGAGCGCTCTTCTTCCTTGATGATCGTGTGAGCTTTTCTTGTAGCAAAGATTCAAATTTCAGAGGACACATTCATTTGGTTGGTTGTATATGTGTATTCTCAATCGAGTGGATCCATCTGACTTTAATGTAGCTGTAACAAAAGCAGAAAGACAGAGAGATAAAAAAGTCAATTTCCTTGGGGTCTTGATTACAACAGTGTATTAAAGAGATGGTACCACTGGAACTCACATCATCATTGAGAGATATGCTACACGAACTTGGATCACTGTGTCACAAAAACTTACATCATAATTCTTTCTTCTAGATTTCGACTTTATGTATGATGACTCACCACAGGTTTTTGTCCCAATATTTGTCTCTATCATAAAGGATTCGAAACATACAATTCTTATCTTTATTGTCACTTCAATCAATTTGGATTGGCGCTGAGTTATACACAGTCCAAAGATTTGATTAATCTACAGTCAATTGCTCAGGTCATAAGTAGTCTTGGATTTATGGAGCATTGTGCTTCAGAATATCCCTTTAGGACTTGTCCTAAATAACTTCTCAAAGTGTCAATAAATTCGAACCATTATTGACTATTTGGATCACAAATAAAGAGCTCACTGTAGCTCTTCAGACTTCAGATTTTTCAACAGTAGCTTTAGAACTTGGACAAAGAGTATATTACGGACTTGTCAGAGAAGTTGTTATGCAGTGTAGTTGGGCATCGTATGGAAGAGATAAATCATAAAAACCTGTGCGCAGGGGCTCTAACTACAGCAAATGGGAGTTATTAAAGTTAGTTGATTTGCGGAAGGAAGCACGTGAACACTGCAAAAACATGAATAGTGTCACGATGTACAAATTAGATGGCCGACAACAGGTTTGCATTGCTGGTTTGCAAGAATTTTAAATATCATATGTTCAGGTTGTGAGGGATTATATTGAAAAAGGAAATGCATCCCGAAGTACTGGTTCAACATGTGCCAATGGGGAGTCTTCACGATCTCATGCTATCTTACTGCTGGTTGTTAAGAGACACGTCAGTGGCAATGCATTTCCGCAAATTTGGAGAGTAGTTGCAATTTCCAGAGTGTGCAAAGTGGCAGAGAAAAAGATGTGATTTGCCTATGCTTATTTTCAGTAAATGGGAGTGACACCTGTAATGCCACCTATTCACCAGATTCAACAGATTCGAGTGGAAGGAGCGCTATTCTCTCTTCAGAAAGCGCTGATTGTTTTTTTTAGTTTCATTTATTAATAATGAAAAGACAAAATCCCTGGTCTTGGGGAGTCGATTTGTTTTTTCCCTTAGCAGCATGTATTTATTATATTAAAAAAAAAAATCATTTGAAAAAAGAGAGGAGAGAGTTCTGAGTGCTGAGAGCTGGTGGAGAAAAAGAGAGCTTCTATTATACAGTCATTGACAGAGATTTTTTAATGAAAGTACACAGCTCTGACTTCTGAGATTCCTGTGGTATGAAAGTTAGCATAAGTTTTTCTTCTGTTTCATATGTAATCTGTTATGTTTCATTTCACTTCATAATCATTTCTGAGTGAACAAATGAAGTGTTTAGGTAGAATTCATAGTATTATATGCTCTGCCTATAAATTTGTTCATGTTCAATGTTTTCTACTGTTTAAGGAGGATTCAAAGTAATTGTTTGCCCTCCTTAGCTCCTCACCAGTCTTGCCATCCCATTTAGTCTCAATTTGATGTTAAATTTCTTGCCTACCTTGCCTCAGTCGATAATCTGTGTTATTCATTATCTTTCTCTGCTCAAGCTGTGACTTTGCCCATGCAGCCCAGAAAAACTCCATCATTTTATTAAATCAAACTCTTTGATCAGTTTACTAGCCTAATATCAGTGTTACCTTATTGGTCATCTCATCTATTGGAGATTTTACGAGATAGACCGGAGAGAGCCTTCTCCTGCCCCGTAGGGCTAGCTACGAGGCTAAATGGTTTGATGAAGCCTTGAGGTTTACCTTTCTTAGCCTGAGGTGAAATTTCAAGTGCTAACAAAGCTCATCCAGGCTCATCAAAGATTGCAAGGAAAACCTAGCTACAGAATTCAACATGAAGGATTTGGGACAAATGCATTATTTCTTGGGGTTGGGAGTTTGGCAACAGAAGGGTGGGATCTTCCTTGGACAAGGGAGATATGCTACAAAGATTTTGAAAAGGTTCATAATGCAAGACTGTAGACCTATGGCTACTCCAATGATTACCAATTGGAAGAAGATTGATGCATCTGAAGATAAAGAAGTCGATCCCACCTTGTACAGGCAGCTCATAGGGTCCCTTATGTATCTAGTCAATACCAGGCCAGACATTTGTTACACTGTCAACACCCTCAGTCAGTTCATGGTGGAACCAAAGAGGGAGCACTGGGAAGCAACCAAGCATGTTCTTAGATATATATGAGGAACAACCGAGTAGGGACTAATGTATACCCAAGGCAATGACATCAGGCTGAGAGGCTTCACTGATGCAAATTGAACTCGAAGTTCAGTAGATCAGAAAAGTACCACTGGGTACTGTTTCAACATTAGATCGAGAATGACCTCCTAGTGTGGTAGGCAACAGAAATCCGTAGCTTTAACCTCAACTAAATCTGAATATATGACAACTAGCACAACTTTGTGTGAAGCCATATGGCTTAGGAAATTGTTTGTGAATCTATTTAGGAGAAGGATGGAAGCGACCAATATTTTTTGTGATAATCAGAGTTACATCAAGCTCTCTGAGAATCTAGTTTTTCATGATCAATCGAAGCACATTGACATCAGGTGTCACTTTATCAGAGACTGTGTCCAAGGAGGGGCTGTACAGTTGAGGTACACCCCGACAAGAAACAGGTGGAAGACATTCTCACCAAGGCTCTAGGAAGAACAAAGTTTGTTTATTTCATGGATAAGATGGGGATGGTTAAGAATCCGTTTTAGTAGCAAAAGCGAATAGTATAGGGAGTTGCAGTGCAGCAATTAGCATTGGCAATGCTATGGGCAACAAGATGCAACATATTCAGAGGGAGCTGCAGTACAGATGTAGCATTGACAATTGCAGTTTCATGGGTAGTAGTACAGGGTGCAGAAACGCAGTAGATGAGGGGCAGCAGGCTGATAATAAAAAACGCATAGGATCTATTACATGGATCAGTATGATGCTTCTATTGGGAGTCATTGCTAGAACACATTCCTCGCTAAGAGGGAGTGTTGATTTTGGGTAGCATCGGATGTGATCTATCTCCGAAATTTGGTGGAGGGACAATATTCATGAGATCTCCATGACCCAGAAATCATTTGAAGAAATTCCACCAAGATGATGAGTTATTAAAATAATTGATATTTTTAATGGGGTCCTAAGTCTAAACTTAGGAAAATAAAATTAGTAATGAGTATTAATAAAGATATGGGTGAGAAGCTTCTAAGAGACGAGGATCAAGTCTATTTTAATCTTATCCATTGATTAAGGACTTAATCTTGGTCGTTGATTCATCAACAGGAAAAGTATAAGAGAAGACTTGAGAGTCATTTGGAGATACACCAAGCAAATACTCAGTAACCTGAGGGAAATCGATTCTCAAGGAGAAGAAAGATGATTTCAGAGGGAAAGTAGCAAGGTGAAAGATGAGGAGGGTATCAGCATCAATGAGAGACTGAGGAAGAGGTGACGTAGAGCATCTGAGAGACAACGTAGAGGGAAGATCAGTGAGACAACATAGCTGGAGACGCAGTTCTCACGTAGGCTAGCACATAAGTGATGCAGGAGTGACGCAGAGGAGGATAGAGGGTCTCCAGGGTGTCAGAACTTCTCCAGGGGGGGAGAAAAATTGTCTCAGGTGATTTCTCTCGGAATTGTCTCAGTATTCTATAGAATCTTTTTTTGTAAAGATATTATTTCTTAATATTAATAAATAAACCCTCATCTACTGCACCAATTTTCCCACATTGGGTTTTTCCGGGGATAATTGTCCAAAAAAATAAAATAACTGCGTTGATGTGATTGATTCTTGTGCTTGTATACCGCTATTATTTCTCTATGCTATTATGTGATAGCTGTAGTAGAATTTATTTAAATGTTTACTAAAGGGTGTTGTAAATAACTTATTGTTGAAAATAAGTAGGAGAAATAAATCAGTTACTGTAGTAGAATTTTGTGTTAGAAATTTTCACAATATATTCTACTGTAGTCTTCACCAAAATGCAGAAAGTAAATGTAAGTAAAATGCTAGTACAAATACAATCACAATGACCAAATTGGGATGAGATGTGGGTAGCTCTGAAGCATCGTCCTCTGCGTTGTTGATATCTGACATGTTGTCCACCAACTACTGTGTTGTTGTTGTAACTGTACTACTGCCTTTCACACTGCCACATCCAATGCTACATATGTACTACAACTCCCTCTTAAATGTTGCATCTGCTATGCTGCTAGCACTGCCACTGCTAACATTGCATCTGTATTGCAACTCAGTTGCTGAGAGAAGCAACTGAAAACACCCAAAGAGAATCTACGTCACTCTGGGCAGTTTTTGCCTCACTCCTCCTAGGTATTACGTTGCCTCTCCTCTAGATCCTTTGTTGGATGAGAAATTAGCCTTCTGCCTCCTAAACTCACACCCCGACTTCCAACAACTGAATTTTGACTTCCCTTAGCAGGAAACTCGACTTCCCCTCAAGGACTACACTACCTTTACGTCAGCACTGTGTGGGCCAGCGTCAGTCTTCCTTTGGACATTTTCTTATTCTGCCCCTGCCTCGTACTCTCTGAAAATTCCTTCTTCTAGATTCTTACTACCCCTCTGTTGCAAGAAATCTCCTCAATCAATTTTTCCTCCTAAGAACTTCTCACTTCAGAAAATCGATTTCCTTGATCTCTCTGTGTGTTTTCCAAATGACCCTCAAGCCCCTTCTTATATCTTCCTGTTGGACAACCAACAACCTAGATTAAATCATAATCAAAGGCTCAGATCATTTTGGCTTGATTCGTGCCTATTTCTAGAAGTTTCACCCCTGATTATATTAATATCCATTAATATTTTAATTTCCTAAGTTTAGGCTTAGGAACCCCATTAAAAATAGTAATTATTTTAATAAAATAACTTTTGGGTGGAATTTCCCAAAACGCTTTCTCGGTTCTTTGGAATACATGTGCCCAAGCCTCCTTGAAAAAATTGAGGCTTAGAGCACATCTGATGCTACCCTAAATCAACACTCCCTCTTAGCGAGGAATGTGCTCTAACAATACACTACCACTGCATACTGCTCTGACTCTCAAGCATCGTCCTCTGTGTTGCTGATATCTGACATGTTGTCCACCAACTATTGCGTTATTGTTGTAACTGTACTGCTGCCTTTGACACTACCACATCCAATGCTACATCTGTACTACAACTCCCTCTCAAATGTTGCATCTGCTATGCTGCTAGCACTGCCACTGCTAACATTGCATCTATACTGCAACTCAGTTGCTGAGAGAATGGAGGAGAATACAAAGGATAAACTTCAAGAATTGATGTCCTACAAGGTTTGTTAAAGAACAATTCGTGGAAAGCTTGTCGAATGCTCAAAGGTTATGGAGGAGACTTCAAATGATCAACTTCAAGAATTGATGTCCTACAAGGTTTTTAAATAACAATTCAAGGTATGTCTTAAACTAGAAGTGTTACGAAATTCTCTTCATAGAAAATGCATGTTCATTATCTTTTGAAATTTGGTTTACATCATTGACATCGCTATGTCTAGGGTTTTGAATCTTAAATATTCTTGTTAGGGTGATTAATCATTAGATTAAATCTACTCTTGTCATTCTATCATTTTGATCATTCTTGTGAAACCCTAACATTTAGGGTTCACTATAAAACCCTAACCTCTTGTTGCTAAAGGGTATGTCAATATTGATTATGAAACCCTATTCTACTTAGGGTTGTGGATGAAGTCTGAAATCCTATTCTTTTGATATTTAGGGTTTTGGTATTGCTATAATAAAAACCCTATATCTTTAGGGTTTAGTGAATTAGGGTTTATAAACAATGTTAGTGTTAGTCAGTTCTGCCTGTCACCAGTGATCAAATATTCTTTTACTAATTTTTCAAATATTCTAGGGTTTTAAAAATGGAGGGAGACTCTTCACCATCAAAGAAAATAAAACATCATAAAGGGGGGGGAAATTCTGAGGTATGAGCCCACAAATTGAAATGAGATCAATTCTTCACCATTCATAAGACAATGCTTTGAAGATGTCAACTACCTACAGTTTTGTCAAAGAGTGGGAGAGGTAGGCTTTCATGAGAAGCTCATTGATTTGATTACCACCAATCTGAAAGGAGAAAAGGCCACATTGTAGGGATTGATTTCACATTCTCAGTTGATGCCATCTCTCTTGCCACAGGGATACCAAATCATGGGGAGTATTGGTTCAAAGGCATGAGCCTAGACCTTGAGCAATACAAACCCTTCTTGAAATCACCCTACAAAGAGGCACATTCACACATCATTTCATTCAGATACTTGTTGGAAAAGTACACACCACTGATGAAGGTTGTGATGAAGTTTTTCACTTGTGAGGGGAGGTTTTCCAGGTTGTATTAATATCACATTAGGCTGCTCATGCACTTCACAGCTGTGACACCTATTAACTTGTGTAACTACTTGTGTAGAAGTGTCATCAAAATGTCTGAAAAGGTGCAAATGAAAAACAAAGAGAATTACCCTAGCCTTTTCCACCACAGCTTGATAAAGGTTGTAGTCCTCCATCAGTTGGCAGAAAAGAACATAACATGGCATACCTTTACTGAAGTAGCCTTGCAGAGGCATGAGACTACTTCACCAAGCTAGCACCAAGACACATCAACACAACCTATGGATGTAGGGTCATCAAACTAATCATAGGAGGTTCCCAAGGCACCTAGACCTAAGGTGACCAAAACATACCAGAGAGGAAAAAGACTTTTGTTTTCTCCTCAAGTTAAGGAAAGGTCCAAGCTTTCTACATCAACACAACAGGGATCACATTTGCGGGATGAGGAGCTAATTGAGCATGATTTTGACCTAGTTGAATTGGAGGTAGCAGATGAGAATTCAACCTTGTAACAAGCTATCAAATAGAATGATTCTCGGATCATGGAGCTCCAGGACAATTTGGCAAGGGCTTAATTTATCATTCCTTTCCTTGAGCAAGAAAATAGTAACTCAAGGTCAAACAACTAATGATGGAAAAAGAGAAATTCAGGATGTTGAAGCAAGAGGTCAAAGGTAAAGCAGTGCTAGAGCATGACAAGCATGATGAACAATAGAAGTAGGTTGGAAGGAAGAGGCCTAGGACAATGGGTCTCAAAAAGGCATTGCGGAAAGAAAGAGACCAAGACCTACTAGTAAAGGATTTGAGTAGTGAAGACAAAATTTCTATGGAAATCAATGAAGACATGGAATATTGGCTAGAAAAATTCAATGGCCATTTAGAGAAGCTTCTTGACAAGGCTAACAGGGGTAACCAGATGTTCAGGCACATGGCCCACCACTACCAAACCAGAAACAAGATTTGCAATATCAAGGTCAAACAAATGCAAAACAAGCTGAAGGAAATTATAAAAGGAAAACATGAGAAAGACAACTTGGAGATGCTTGATGAGGCATCCATGATAGCATAGTACACCTCATTTGGCACTTCTGGACCAATTTTGGGAGTTTTTGGGCATTTTTCGTTTTTGTGAAATTTAGTGCAAATTCAGGGAAATGCACTAGTTTCAGAAACGCAACACCAAGGCGCTGCGCTTTTTCCTTAGAGCTCTAAATCACAAATGCTTTTCATTTTTGGAAAGATGATGGCCTCCTCTCAAAACCCATTTCCTCACATTTTTCAAACGTGGCTCAAACTTTGAGAAAATGAGAAAAAGGGGTCAAAAATCAACATTTTGCCCCTCTTTTTGACAGGCATTGTGCTTTTGGAGACACCTTGGGAGAATGAGTTTTTTGAGGCTTCCTCATGGGTAGTTTTCAAAAATTCAAGATGTTCTAGAAACTAGACAGACAAGGCTAGTTTACTGTTATTTCATATTTCAATTTTGACTTTAGGAAGGCACCTAAAAATGGCCTCAAACTTGGCACTGCACTTCTGCAATTTTCTGAGATTTTAATTAAAATTTTCACTGTGTAATTTCTCAGAGTTTCTAGTTCGATTTGGGTAAAGGTCAAATTGGTGAACTAAATGAATTATAGATTGAAAGGAAATGTAAATATGATGTAGTAATGTATGGATAGTCTTTTTTTTTATGTAAATTGAGCTTCATTTATGAGGGAAGTTGCAATCAAAGCTAATTGTAGAATTTGTTTCAACCTCCCTAAACATTAGGGTTTGGTTAAAACTGTTAGCGCTTGAGATTTCACCTCAAGCTGAGAAAGGCAAACCTTCAAGGCAACATCAAACCATTTCGCCTCGTAGCTAGCCCTACGGGGTATGAGAAGGCTCTCTCCGGTCAATCTCGTTAAATTTTCAATGGGAAGAGATGACTAATCAAGGTAACACAGATATTAGGCTAGTAAACTAATTTGAAAGTTGATTTGGGGGTTTTTTGGGGTTTTTTGGTGGCAAGTTGAGGATCTGCAATTTAGGGTGCGGGGATTGAGCTCAGTTTTTGCAGGTGGGTCTTTGGGGCAAGGTAGGAGTTTGTGCTGATGCTTTTAGCTGAGATGGATGATCAAGGAGGAAAGAGGAGAAGCTAAAGAGGGCAAACAATGACTTTGAATCCTCTCTAGACAGTGGAAAACATAAATATTAAACAAAATTGAAAGCTGAGCATGCCATGCATGAATTCAAACTTTATCACTTCTTTTGTTTAATTAGCAGCAATAGAATAAGAGATGGAACACATAAACACACTTACAAAGACAAGTAGAAAACACACCATCAGCACAATAATCCACAAGAATCCACAATAATGTCTGCAAAACCCTGGCCTTCCTTTTCCTCAAATTGTAGAGATACAAGTAAAATATACAATAGAGCTCCTCCCTCAAGAGTCCAACCATGAAAATGAGTAAGAGAAGGCATAATATAGAAGATCTAACTCCTTTCCCCACCTCTAGGGGTCGAGCTCAGCTTCCTAGGAGCTGTTTCAACTAATTCTAAACTAATCACTAGATAATAGGCAGTCAAAACAACTTGCTTCTAAAACTTAGGAAACCTATCCATGCATTAAATATTTACCATTTACATCAAGGAAACTTCTAGAAGTGTTCAAGGAGAGTAAAAGTATATAAGTGCCATGAAAATTACACAAAAATCCATCATTTACATGCCTCAAAAGTCAACCAAAGTAAAAACAGTGTTTTGCTGGCCGAACTGGTCAAAACAGTGAAATTTCCCTGAGTGGTCGCGCCCCTCACTTTGACTAGTCACGCGCATTGACAACTCTGTTTGAGGGCCTTCCCGGTGTCCAAATCAGGTGCAAGATAGCTCATTGGAAAGGTCTGTGAGTCTACTTTCCGACCCACTGGAATTTCTGAATTTGGAGGTGATTTGACCCCTCAAAAGTCATTTCTCCCAAGGCAGCTTTCTGCAACTCAAAAAAGGGGCAGAAAGTCAAAATTTGCATGTATTTTGAGCTTCTGGGAGCCCAAATCTTCATAAAATCTGAAACCCATCCATAGGCAAGTGTATTTTTGCATGAAAATTCCAAAAATGCAAAGTTTTCCC
>APFE030247901.1:15085-33732 GCA_000404065.3 Pinus taeda
ACCATAACAAACCAATACCATCAACTCAATACTAGGGATCAACACGTCTGTCGAGATGCCATGGTCCAAAAACCATAGGTTCAAATTCCAAGGACTAACCGCCACGGACCATAGGTAAGTTTTCCAACATATACACGGTTTTCCTTGCATGGAAGTGCGTGCATACGCATACGCGACTTCTGATCAACAATCTCGCGTGTATACGCGGATCTGTCACGATAAACCTGCGTATATGTATTTTCTCTTCATTCTTGTAGTATTGTTCATCAATTCCTTACTGCTGACCTTCTGCACTTTGATTTGTCATCTGTGTGGTTTGCCATCAAGGACAACACTTGTCTCATAATGCCAACAATCTCCCCCTTTGGACTTGATGGCAAAGCTAACTTGTCACACTTAGATTTATCATCTGATTCCTTTTAGTTGTCCTGCATCCCATGCATTCAGTCACATCTGATATTTCATCTGTATATTCATCTAAGTATATGTAAGTGAGATGATCTTCTATGAGAGGGTTGCCATCAAGTACAACACATGCATCATAATGCCAACATCCTTCTCAAGCTTAACAAAAATAAAGAGGTACTGGTCAGCAATGACTAGGGAAAATTTGGAAGAAAACTTGAAGAAACTTTATTGGTAGCAAGTCGCTCTTGAACATGACACTTTCCTTCCGCATCCATGCCGGGTTTGGTTGTTTCGTTCACTAGTCATCACCATTGGTCCATCACACCATCCGTCTTTAGGGTTAACGCTACCAATCCATCGTCAGTGTCGCGGATATGTTCAAGAGAAGTCATTCAGACAATTCACCTATGTCTCACCCACTACAATACATTCATGCTCCATTCCTTCATGACCGCCACCCTGAACCCTGTATCGTCAAATTGTTTTCACCTCCAAAATCATTTGCTTCATTCCGAGTCCTTGATGTGGGATTCATTAAGGCCCTCCTGTGATGGGTGGCTTCTTTTCGACATCAGCTCATTATCCAAGAAGTTGACTTAGGAACAACCCTTTTAGTACTTTAAAGCTTGCATGCCTCAATGGAAAGTTTCTCACTTTCGGCGACAGGTTTACATCAATGGCCTTCGACCGAGATATTTTACGTGGTGTTCAACGCCAAGTCCTTTTTCAAACCACTTGAATTGTACTGTAGTACCTTGAGGGTCATTGTCATTATTGGTGATTCCTCTATCGCCTGTTAACAACTTACATCATTGGCTGGTAATCAGGCGATGTATTTCCATGTTCGACTCTAGAACATTTTTCACATGGATCGACTTGTAATTTGAGTGGAGATTGAACGAGTTTTGAAGACCCCGGATCTAATTTCATCCATCCGGGTTGCGATAAATTAAGGAATATAAAGACATCAAGTTTACATCATCAATGAACAGATGATCATCCAAATCAAAGGATGATGAGTCCATATCATCAGTCTGCCACACAAATGATTGTCTTTCCTATGTACATGAAAATGAATTTATAAAGTTGAGCATGGGAATGCCCGCCTCAGCTAGATCATGAAAAAATGTTGTCAAAATAATGTATTGTATTGTATCTTATTAGAGGTTGCCTCCCAGCTCGAAGAAACTTCAGATCCTCATAGTAAAGCATTTCAACCGACGTCAAAAAGATTAACGACCTCATCCTTTAAGGGGAAACTGTTATAGAAATTTTTGGGCACTTCAACCCCAATCATAAATGTCCATAAATTGAGGGCTCCTAAGTCCCTAAAATTTTTGCTTCACTACCTAAAGGAACAAGGTCAGCTGATTACATCATCTCCTAGAAGTTCTCCACTGAAAAATGCTCATAAATGGTAAAAACTAGACCATACTGAAAACCCAGTGTAGAGGGTGTGATGCATATCACCTTCCCATTGTACAAGGTGTGATGCATACTAAATTTCTCCTCTGTAGGGTGCGATGGTCGGGAATGGACAAATGGAAGGGACAAAATACGAGGTGGAAGATCATGGAATCTTCGAGAAGCTCCCCCTCTGACACTTGCCTCTCTATTTTCGACTAGGGGTGAGTAAGAGATCATCATTCTCCAAGTGGAAGCAGGAACTATTAGAGAGAGGACACTAATCAAGATCCCAGAAGATGACTCGCCTCCATATAATCATCTATATATGGGTCCCTCATCACAGAGATCCAGAGGTTGGAATTTTGTATCTTATAGAGAAGTGTTGTTGGTTTTCTGGTGAACATTCATAGTGTCGGGTGATCTAAGCTTTGCTTGAGGTGAAGAAGGGCTTTCTAGCTAGAGGATGATGCTGGGTTAGAACATATGGTTGTAATCCTCTTGCTACTTTTCATCTTAATAAAGCTATTCAAGTTTTCCTCCATACTCTTTTGTACTTGTTTATATATGCATTTGTATGGTTAACACACATTTGGTCCTGTGTTATTTATGAATATAGATCTTTGTTCTTCGATAGTAGTATGTTTTTGTGATTCCATAGGTGCTCTTTGAAGCTAGGCAGATGAAGAAGAAGCGGCGAAGCTCTATTAGGAAGGAGAGGAAATCAAGCGCGAGACTAAGGTTGGTCTCCTTGGTTCCCCTCTTATCTATTTTCATAAAGAAAATGAAATTAGACTTTACTTGTTTGTTTCTAAGATAGCTACCAATCTTAGTGGGAATAGCAGTATCTGAGTGGACACTATTCTTGGTAACACCATTTTAGCAAGTCATGATCCATTCATATAGTAAAGACAAAAAATGTTTATAAGCCAACATAAGTTCCGTAACAAGAAGAGGAAGTTATGAATACTTATCTATAATTAAAACTAGATTTTGCAACTAAGATCAGGGCAACAATTCTCCAGCTAATCATAGTTAGTTGTAGCGAGACCTTACTTGCACAATTCGCCCCCGAGTTTGATTCCAAAGCTTGCACTGGGGTGATTTCGATTGTTTTCAACCAACCAACACAGTTGAAACATTATTTCACAAGGCCCCTCGTGCCTTCATCCCCTAGCTAATCTCCTTATAACCCAAATAGTTCAGGGATGCAAAGAGCCATGCTAATATTTGGTAATGCAAAGGACTCCAAACTCACTTTTAGAGGAGGAGATTCCACTATGATTATTTTCCTTTAGTGGTAAGTTTTTAATGTGTAAATAAATCACTTCTTCAGTGTAGTGCCCACTCTAGTTTCCTAAACCTAATATGACATTATCTTAGATACTTTAGTCTATGAGGAACTCGGGTTGAGGATCCAGAAATGTGACTCTATTATTAGTGAATGTGATGGTTATCTATGTTCTCTATTAATATTATGATTACGATATAATTAATGGTTATGTGTACTCTTTATTGATATCGTGATGGTGATAGTAGTAAAGGATAGACATGTTTTCTATTGATGTTATAATGATGATAGCTTTGATCTATATGTATGGTTCCATTAAGGTTATGATGATGCTAGCTGTGATGGAGGTATCCCCTATGTTAGCTACTTACATTAGTTCTGGTTCACAATGAATAGTGATGTGAATGACCAGGTGATGGTAATAATGCTATTATGACAATGACTAACACTGAAAAACCTGGTTACTGATTATTATTGAGTATGGCAGGAAACCACTAGAGGCACTCGTACATGATGAGTTGATGGCACCTGGTTTGATGAAAATTTATATTATTTTATCTTTGAAATTCTAAGTCGATTTCGAAACCTGCTATATATGTTTATCTATATTCTGATGATATGTTAATGGTTGTAGGCAAAAATTAGTTGCTTGGATGAATGACTCACATATGGGTGATGGGGTTGTACAAGTGGATGGAACTAAATGGTACGGGTGGGATAGTGTCCTTGATCTCACCCACTAGCACTCCCGTCGTGATTTGTGCTGGAAGGGTTGAAACACATTCACCTTGAAGATCGCGATGCCATGAGGGCAGGCCCCAAAGTTGGGTCGCTCGTGAGGATTTTACTGGGGGGTGCACACCAAGGCGGATTCCTTGATCCCCGACACCGTTAGTCTCACTATAGTAGGAAACATAAGAGATGATAGTGGTCTATGACATTGCACCTCTACTTTCCCCTCATAGTCACTGAATGCTTGAAGGGAAAGTGGTGTGGCACCCTTGGAACTTCAAGGGAATTTCTTAAAGGGCACGACCAACTTGGCACCCTTGGCATCACAAATAAACTATTAGGCATGTTACCCATTACACTTCAAGGGAAGTTCTTGAAGGGCGTGACCAAACTTGGCACCCTTGGAATCATTAAAAATAAATTAAATAATAAATATAATCAAGGAATGAAAACTAGGTAAATTTACATCAAGGGTAAATGATGTTAGAAACCGAGGTAATTAAATATAAAATAAAACTTGGGTTAAGAGGATCATAGGAAGAAATAAGATAGATTACCTTAAAAATTCTACCCTTCCCATGTTGGAAAATACTATGTAGATTATGTGGTTTAATTAGGTAAAAGGGGAAAGAGGGACACAATTTTAAGGATAAAGATTAATCCTAAACTAATTAAACCTAATTAGGAAAAGAGAAGGTGAATTAATATAAGAATAATAAATTAAATTTAGAGAAATGTAGAGAACTTCCATGTGGAAACAACCAACATAAGAATATCCATCTAAGAGATAACCTGAGTTAAATTAGGGAGTAGATAAGGGATCAAATCTTCACATTAATTGACTTTAAGTAATGAACACAAATTAATGAATAAAAAGGGGGGATAAAGAGGCAACTAGGAGAAGAAATAGGAATCTTGTTGAGGTGAGGAAAATATTAGTTTTAAATTAAAAATTAAGTAAATGATTTTGGGATACCTTTGATGAGAGAGTGACACATGGGTGGGTGAATAATCAAGCTATTAAATTAAAAAAAAAAAAAAATATGCATGACATGCCAAGTGTCACCTATGAGGAATCCTATAAAAGAAGGGGCAAGCCATGGGAGAAGGGACTTTTGGGGGGAACCCTATCGTTGGATGGCTGAGACTATGTCAAAGTAGTGATTATGATCCTATAGTGAGTTTGGTGAGGTAGAGGATTTTAGAGAGGGGACTCTTGAGCCAAGGAGTGCTCTCCTCTACCAACTATTGCATTCCTCCATTGTACAACCCCATTATAGCTCGAGGGTCCACGGGGAAGAAGAGTTCCCAAGGAGTAGGCTGGGAGGTTAACTTGTGGGTCATCACATTTGGTTCAAGTACATCATAATTCACTCTGGGAGGGACCAGCAACAAGGGAATACAAGTAAGCGCAAAGCAAGTGGAGTCTCGTCTTCTATTGAATGGTACATATGTGTTGCAATATTATTTTGTATGATTGCTTTATGTAAATTTTATGATATGTTTCCTAAAATGAATTTCAGAAATGTGTTAGACTGTGCTGATTTAATTTGAATTCCCAATGTGTTTCTCTTTTGGTTGTATTTTATGTGATTTAACTTGAATAAGAAAAGTAAAACTAATATATATATATATATATATATAGTATGGATGTGGTCCTTACACTTGGTATCAAAGAAGGTTCAACCTCTAGGACCTATGGACCCTTCTTTCTAGCTTCCTGCTCAAATTGTTTCTTTAATTTCCCTTTTCTCACATATTCTAATTATTTTAAACTTAAAAGCCTTTTTTTTGGGAATTTCATAAAAAGAAAAAAAGAAAAGAAATAGCTATGGTGCTTGATTACCTCTAAAACTAATTGTGTCTACATTACCTATTGCAATACCATTTAGGATTTCCAACTAGACATTGCATTTTATTTTCTGTGCATTAAAATTCAATCCTAAGGTAAAATTTTAATCATATAAATTCTTAATATTAATCAATTAATAGCTTCTGCTGCAATATCTTCTTGGCAGACGCAGCTCATAAATCTACGAGGGTATATACATACACCAATGTATTCCATGGGCAAACTGGGGTATTCTCGTGTAAATATCCAAGCCCCACCAGTACTCTCCTATCCTGAGCTATTCATCTAGTTGGATTAATTTCACTATTACAACCAAATTGTTTATTTTTTTCAAGGATCAGAACTGGTATGGGTTCTTCCACTGACCAAAGAAGCCTCGACCCTTGATTTTCGACATCTCTCAGTAAAAGAAATGGTGGCCGAAGGAAATACCCTACCAGACTATGAATGCCAACCCTTGATCGGTAAGTTAAATATTCGTTCAAGAAATCAATCAGGTGCCCTTTTGTAGTTTGTCGTGTTTTCCTCTCATCATTCATATAGGTCTTATTATTCTCACTTCTAGGTTTATCCCGCAATCCAATATCCAAAGTTCTGTCCTTAACGCTATTGAGTAATCCCCATCCATCTTCTGACTCTTTAGATTTGATTGAGGTGGGGTGGCCATCATGGTCAACTTTTAAATCAAGAGCATATGATAGACCATCTACCCTTACATTTTCCAAAACGAATTTGTAATCCTCATCAACCACATCAATATCAACTTCACTTCTCACACCAACATCTGCAATTCCAAAGTTATCCGCCTGGTTTTGGAAGGTTGATGGAACCTTGATGTCCTCGTGCTTAGATGAAATGGCATCATTTCCATCTCTGCTAAATGTAGTACAGAAGACTGAAGATTCGGTTTTCATTTTCACCAAACTTCTAAAGAAAAAAACCCAATAAATGAGGGTCTATATTAACCATGGATTGGGACAGAGAAAGCTAGTCAACTCTTTCTTGACATGATAAATTTGTAGCTTTCAATGAAGATGTATTGGGGCTGAAAATTTGAACAGGGGGTCTTGAAGAATTAAATTCTAAAGCCAGCACAACACCTAGAGGTTTGGTATCAGAAAACCTTGAATGAATTGAACTACTGAATGCAGGGCCATTTTGGGAAATTTTATCTAGATTAGAGTCAGTGATGTTTGAGCCCATATTGTCTTCTTGACAAGAGTTTCCTCCATTAACTGGTACCTCCATTGTATGGTACCTTTCAGGCAAGTAACATTTACAGAGTTTCTTCACTTTCCCTTCATTCAAAGAACCTCGCATACGATACTCAAAACTTGGTGGGGTGCTTCCATGACTCATGTAAAGCCCTCAGAAGAATTAGTGTTGCTAATCAACTACCCAGATTCAATCGTTCAAGTCGGCATGGCTGGCAGCAGGAATGCTCTGAGTGATTGTCTCTTGAAGTCGTTACAAGCTAATTAATTTAATTTAGTTGTTATATTTAAATTGGTGGAGGGAAAGGCATGGGCCCTAAGGTTCTTGATTTTTTTTTTCTCATATAGATAACCAAAAGAGGTTTTCATACATTATTACTTAGGTACTTGAGTAATTCTCTTTCGTTTTTCCCGTGACATATGGTAGGATTTACTCTAAATTTTCACAGAAATTTTCAATCTCGCGGAATTTTATTAAGTAGCTACAGATAGTTTTTGTTAATGTATTGTCATGGCTATTTCATAGTAGCACCAACTATTCAGCTATCTGCAAGTGAATTCCAAGAGGCCAGTCCTAATTCTTCATGCTTTTACCTGAAATGCTCAACACTTTTGCACCAACCACATCCTACTTTGCATCAGGAAATATCACGAGCAGATTCACCAGTGTTCTTGAAAATGAGATAATCATGAACATTTGTAAAACCAACACTCCTAGCTAGATGTGTCATATTCCTTGTGGATTCAAGACCTTCTTCTTTACAGAAAGTTCTACAGATGTAGCAGTTTGTGTAGCTAGTCCACACTCGTTCCTACACCTGGGAAAAACCCAAGCATTACATTCTTCCATTTCCAACCTAATGTCCACATCTTCTAAAGTTAATTTGCATATCAATTACATTGAAGAAAATGGTTGAAAACCTTTGCAAGCTAAACAAACCTCGACATGAAGAACGATGCTCAATTAGATATTGTTTCCTTCATTATGTTTGAAGATCAGATTGAAAAACTTACTTTTATGGCTTCTGTCAACACATTCCCTTGGAGAAATTCAAGAGAGAACTCACACATGATAAAAGATATTCACACAGGAAAATGATTTATGAGATTCTCCTGTCCTTCCTGTCCTTATTACACAATACAGATGAAAAATTTCCTTTGATTGGATTTCTTTAGTTTATTGTGTTATTTTTAAAAGAAGCAATTATTTGGGAAAATCACTTTTTATAACCCCTGCAAGAAATAGTGGGATTTTGTTGTTGAAGAAAGTAATTGTTAAATATTGAGAAAGTGACAGGGAAGCTGGGTTTGTCTCCAAGATTTAGTTTACTCTATCAATCATTTTGTGATCTTGTATTTTTAGGTTCTATTTGTTTTATGTACTTACCTCTAGGCATCTGTGAATGAGCCCTTTTATGACTGTATTCGAGGCTGATAGAGCCATACAATAAAACTTGTGATGAGAATCACAAGTGGTAAAATTTTTGAAAACGATGTAGTTTTGTCCATGTTGTTTGTTTACCTCAAGATATGTTGTCCCTATGCATTTTTTATCTATAAATTGAATCAATATTACTTGTGAAATTCAGTCAACTTTATAATTCAGGGCTCTATGCCTGCCATGGTTTCATCCTAGGTCATTTGCATGGCGATTCCATATCTCAATCACTAAACCAACCCAATGGAATTGGTTTGTGCTTTTCAGGAATTAACATCACGGATTGGTCATTATGAATAGGAAATTTTATTCCACTCATCCTTACAGTTGATCTAGATGGAAGTTATTTGAGATAAAATCCCCATCCTCCAGTAGAGGGGTAACAAATAAACACATTTTGGGTAAATATAATAATTTCCGCATTGTCAAATTACAACCAAGCGATGTGGGTTTTTGTTACTAGTATTACTAATATATTTAAATCAGTGTAATGTCAATTTGATTAATGGTGAAGAAATCATATCAGGGTCTTAGCGTGTCCATGAGCCAGAGCTTTTAACCAAAAGATCAAAGAAGTGTGGAATTGACGTTAATACAATCTCAACATAGATAGATTCCTTCGGGTTGTTTAATTTTTTATGAACTCAGAATATTTTTATTCCTAATTTTGTTTTAAAACATACTGAGCTAATGCTCACAAGTTTGTGAGAGCCAAATTAGCTCCATTTCTTCTACACTCCAGCAAAAAAGAAAATGTGTATGTACCCTGCAATTGAAAATTGTGTTTTGTATCCTAAAAATTGGTTCCATTCCCTTCTGTACTCACACAAATCACCAACTATGTTACACATAATGTTCTCTACATATATCTAGAGTAGTACACACAAAACTCCATGCTATGGTGGCCCTCACACTCCAGCATTCCAAATCATAATTAATTTTGGCTTAAGGTTTCATCTCATGGAATGATAATGACTAGAATTCCAAAATTGCCATCACCAATTACCAACCACAAGACCAAATCTGCAATATGCTTTGTAATCGCTCAATCTTTCTGCCTTGCATATCTCTATGGCATGCACATATCATAACATGCTAATTGTTGAAAGAGCTCTTAACCACTATATCATGTTGGAGAAAAATATAGGACTTGAATTTTGGCAAATCACAACTTTGTAAATCTCACTTAAATCTTGCAGAGGATGCCTTGTTTTGTGGGCTTTACAAAATTTATAAGATAAATATTAGATAATATTAAATTGGAAAATTTGATTTCCTTACCAATTTAACTTCCTAATGAATAACGCAGCTAAAATCTTCCAATTGATTATAGATGACAAATTTGTCATCAAGGAATAATGGTGTACCAGCAATATCAAACACCATTAATAATGTTAGTCCAACTGTATATATTTTCGACCATCAAAGGGAGATAAGAGAGATTCCAAGAGGTTGAGGGAAGGCCAAAACCAACTCATTACTACATATGGCCAAAAAGTGATATTTCACCTAGTCGATGGAAGCGGAAAAACTTCACATATATGCATTCTAAATGCTTTCTTGTATCAATTAATACTTAATGCTAGCCTGGACAAGAAAGCTGATAATAAAATATACTTTTCTCGTATCACCTATCTTAGATAATTTCCTCTGAGGAGGCCTTCATATAGAAGTTCCATGCTAACATTGCAGCACCTATTGTTGGTTCTAGCTTTGGCCAAATTGGAAACACGCCTAGAAAGTCTTTGGAAAATGTAACTAATTACTTCTTCATCTATGTATCATCCCTCATTGGTCTCAAGGACACCACCAACCATAACAAGTAGAAAATAATCCAATCCATCTTTCCCACTCAAACCCATTCTCTAGACAACAGCTTTTACACTCACAACAAGCTCTTGAACAGTAATGAGAAAAATATTATGTGCCACTTTATCACCTACTCCTGCACAAGCCTTTACCACAGGAGCAAGTGAAGCTATGTGGGCCCAAGAAGGATCTGCATAATTCCATCCAATGACTTCATCTGGTGAGTGAATTTGGAGCTTTTGTAGAATTGCAGAAGTAAGACTTGTGGGAGGCCCCCGTCCATCGTGAGCTTTTACTATTGTTGTTAAACCTTGAGCAACAATCCCATAAAGTTAAATTGATTAATGATGTTTTAGCTGTCTTTCATAATTCCTAACTAATGAGCTTTTGAAATGTGTCTAAATGATATTTCAAACATTTAATTGAATGGATTAGGAAATTCAGGTTCTACTTCAATCAATATTGGTTTCCACATACAGGTATTTCTTTGAGATTATTTTCTTCACATATATATTTAAATTAGAACTCTGTGCAATGCATTTTTGTTTTTGTTTTTCTCAATCCAAAAATGGAGAGACCAAATTGAACTTTGAGTATCCAATCAATTATATTTGCAACTATACCTTCAATTTCTCTCAATTTTGAAGAAGAATTCTTTTAAAAGGGACTTACTGGAATACCACCCTTACTGGATAAAACAAATTGGTTGCATTTCAGCAAGCTACACAAGAATCAAGCATGCAACCTCTAAACATAGAAACTTCAAGGCAATATCAGCTAAATTTAAGACAAATAGAAACCTCAAAGCAATATCTAAACATGCAAATTTTATAATACTTTAAGTAGCATATTGTTCCTTTTTCAGTCCATTCTCTTTTATCTTCTTAGACATCTTCCAAATGATTGAACAATATTTTGACCCTACATTTTCCTATTCATTGGCTATACTCCATGTAAATTTTTATGATATCAAACAATGCACAAACATTTTGTGATGTATCTGAATAAATAAATGATAGTTACAACATGTGTAGAATAAATGTATATTTGTATATAGAACTGCTAAAGCTACAGAATCAGAGACTCTGTTTTGTTTAGAGTGGTATTGAAATATACAACTAAGAAGCTCTCATCCTTAAAATGAACTGGTTAATGCACATGTTTTATGACAACCAAGGATGTTTAAATGTGCTCAATATATATAATGATCTAATGATTAACAATCACCAGAAAATGATAATAAAATAAAACATAAGAATAAGATTAACTAATGAAACTAGTTCCATCTCATTTCAATAAGTTGTCCTTTTTCATCTTATAATACCAAAAACTTAATCTTGACTTCGTCATATGCTAATTTTCTTGGTTTAGGCTTTATGAATGGTTGGATGCGAAGCATTTTAATTCTCTAACAATAATCAAGCCATCCTTTTAAAAATTAATAACAAGTTAAAAGTGCCACATTATAAATTGACATATGGAAATTATGTTTTATGTAGTAATATCTTGGTTAAATTTAATATTTACATCAATTGTATAAAAGTTCTATATACTGGTAAGTATTAAAGAGAAGCCAATAATTAAAAAGGTTGAGATCTTTCTTTGGAGATGAACTTGAGTGATAGAAGGGATGTCACTATCTCTTTCTTGATAGGTGAGGTGTGGTAAGTGTTATAACCAATTTGATTCCTCTCGATAGTTTTGATTCCTTGGATTGGAAAGTATGTTTTTGATTG
The DNA here is from genome assembly GCA_000404065.3 of Pinus taeda. NCBI lineage: Eukaryota > Viridiplantae > Streptophyta > Pinopsida > Pinales > Pinaceae > Pinus > Pinus taeda. The sequence continues at coordinate 26,970 of APFE030247901.1, forward strand.
ATTGGCATAATTTCCTTATTTAGAGTATTCTTCTTTATGCCCAATTCAATGCTCAATATATTATCAACTGCATGTTTAGATTCTTCCATTGTTAGGTCATGTGCCACATCATCTCTAACTAGTTGAGACACTAACATCATTGCTTACTAGGATATTATCTATAATTAAGTAATGTGGTGATGTTTCAAAGAGTTTATTGTTGGATGGACTCCTAGGAACTATTAATTGAACACTACATCTTGACACACAATCACTTGCTTTGTAATTTATCTATTTATTAATTTATTTATTGACAACTGCTAATAATAATGTTATAATTTTTAGCACTTTTGAAATCAAAGTCCTTCATCTTTTTGCTAGCTCGTAAGCTTAAGTTTTCCATTTAAATTTATTATTCTTTCTTGTCCACCTCTTTCGACATTTTTCTACCTATGGCCTAAATGTGATGCTACAATTATCATTTTAGGGAACATACTAACAAGGGTGCAAAATGACACTTATTGAGATATTGGGGAAATATTACAGAATTATCAGAAGGGATAACTTAGAATTTAAGACTTTTGAAAATACCAAACGTATGGACAGCTTTTGGAATAATTTATACGATATTTTCTTCTACAACAATATTATTGCAACATCTATGATAGTGAACTCTACCATATGCAATGATGATTATACAAATCATGTTGTGTTACATATTGTCCCCGATAATGTCACTTATAGGGTCATGTAAGCGTAGTTTGAAATGAATGACTATAATTGGAGGCTACAGGAGTATAGTGTGTGGATGACTTTACTTGGTTGAAAGAATCATATATTAATTGTACCATGAGATGAATATTGATTGCAATTATCCTACCCTTGTTTTGTTGTTGCTTAGCCCATCAAAAAAAAAAATTGGGCTGCAATGTTCCTTGGATATAGTCCTTTAGTTATAACGGAAATTGTGGTATAGATACCTTGGGAAAGATTAAAACCTGCCCACCAGAAGGTTAGAAAGAGTTTCAAGAATGGTTCTTAGGATTATCTGTCATCATTTTTCCTTTATGTTCTAAGGACTTTGGGACGAACTCCATTGTTAAGAGGGGGTGTATGTAGTGCCCACTCTAGTTTCCTAACCCTAATATGACATTATCTTAGATACTTTAGTCTATGAGGAACTCAAGTTGAGGATCCAGAAACGTGACTCTATTATTAGCGAATGTGATGGTTATGTATGTTCTCTATTAATATTATGATTACGATATAATTAATGGTTATGTGTACTCTCTATTGATTTCATGATGGTGATAGTAGTAAAGGATAGACATGTTTTCTATTGATGTTATAATGATGATAGCTTTGATCTATATGTATGGTTCTATTAAGGTTATGATGATGCTAGCCATGATGGAGGTATCCCCTATGTTAGCTACTTACATTAGTTTTGGTTCACAATGAACAATGATGTGAATGACTAGGTGATGGTAATAATGCTATTATGACAATGACTAACACTAAGAAACCTGGTTACTGATTATTATTGAGTATGGCAGGAAACCACCAGAGGCACTCGCACATGACAAGTTGATGACACCTGGTTTGATAAAAAATTATATTATTTTATCTTTGAAATTCTAAGTTGATTTCGAAACCTGCTATATATGTTTATCTATATCCTACTGATATGTTAATGGTTGTAGGCACAGATTACTTGCTTGGCCGTATGACTCACATATGGGTGATGGGGTTGTACAAGTGGATGGAACTACATGGAAGGGGTGGGACAGTGTCCCTGATCTCATCCTCTAGCACTCCCACCGTGACTTGGGCTGGAAGGCTTAAAACACCTTCACCTTGAAGATCACGATGCCATGAGGGCAGGTCCCAAAGTTGGGTTGCTCATGAGGATTTTACTGGGGGGCACACATCAAGGCATATTCCTTGATCCCTGACACCATTAGTATCACTATACCAGGCAACATAAGAGATTATATTGGTTTATGAAATTGCACATATACTTTCCCCTCATAGTCATTGAATGCTTGAAGGGCAAGTGGTGTGGCATCCTTGGAACTTCAAGGGAAATTCTTGAAGGGCACGACCAACTTGGCACCCTTGACATCACAAATAAACTATTAATCTTGGCACACTTGGAACTTCAAGGGAAGTTCGTAAAGGGCAGGACCAAACTTGGCACCCTTGGAATCATTAAAGAAAACTAAATAATAAATATAATCAAGGAATGAAAACTAGGTAAATTTACATCAACGGTAAATGATGTTAGAAACCGAGGTAATTAAATCAAAATAAAACTTGGGTTAAGAGGATCATAGAAAGAAATAAAATAGATTACCTTAAAAACTCTACCCTTCCCATGTTGGAAAATACTAGGTAGATTATGTGGTTTAATTAGGTAAAAGGGGAAAGACATACATAATTGTAAGGATAAAGATTAATCCTAAACTAATTAAAGCTAATTAAGAAAAGAGGAAGGTGAATTAAAATAAGAATAATAAATTAAATTTAGAGAAATGTATAAAACCTCCATGTGGTAACAACCAACATAAGAATATCCATCTAAGAGATAACCCAAGTTAAATTAGGGAGTAGATAGGGGATCAAATCTTGACTCATTAATTGACTCTAAGTAATGAACACAAATTAAGGAATAAAAAGGGGGGATAAAGAGGCAACTAGGAGAGGAAATAGGAATCTTGTTCAGGTGAAGAAAATATTAGTTTTAAATTAAAAATTAAGAAAATAATTTTGGAAGACCTTTGTGTTGTGTGTGGAGCATGATTGTTCAGAGGCCTTTGTTTCAACCGGATGTATACCCTAGGAAGTTTGTACACCCCTCCGTACAGGGAGTACTTGTCCCCCCCAGCGGGTCCAAGGGGGCCGATCCCCCCTCGAATGGGGGGTCCGGGGGCCAGCGGTCCCCCAACGGGGGCTCGGGGGTAGCGCCCTCGAAACTAAAAAGAAATGTAAAATTGCCTTGTAAAATTATAGTAATTTCTAGTCAATCTGGGTCGTTCATTAGGCGGATGATCTGACGATAGAACTTATGTTTAGTTTAGGGTTTTTTTCCCTCGAAGGCAACCCCTCTCTTCATATGAGGGCATTGTATTGAGTCTGTGTAATAGATGTGTATTCTCTGAGTGAGAAACAGAGAGGTGATACTGTGAGAGAAAACAGAGGATAGTACAACAGATCTGTTGTAGGTTGTGTCTCTTCATTTTTTCTGGATAATAGAAAGGAAGGACTGGCTATTTGGGGTGGACGTAGCCCAAATTGGGTGAACCACGTATATCTGTGTCTCTCTTGTTTTATGCATTTTCTATGTTTATATTTCTACAATATTTTATGTGTTCCATTTCTCCGTAATATATAATTTTCTAACAACTGGTATCAGAGCCGAAGGTCTATTTGGCTGATAAACTCATAGGAAAGAAGGGTTCATTGTTCAAGTGGAAGCAATGGCGGAAGATGGTAAGTTTAGTGTCGAGAAATTTAACGGCCAAAACTTCTCGATGTGGAAGATGTAGATGGAAGATTATCTGTATCAGAAAAATCTATACCTACCATTGGGCGGAAAAGCAAAGATACTAACGGGTATGACAGATGAAGAATAGAACCTTCTCAATAGAAAGGCACTCAGAACAATATGGTTGTGCCTCGCAGCATCGGTCGCCTTCAACATTTCGAAGGAAACAACGACAGAGGGTTTGATTAAGGCATTGGAGAAACTATATGAAAAACTCTCGGCCTCAAACAAGGTATTTCTTATGAAACAATTATTTAATATGAATATGTTGGAAGGTGGATCTGTTGTAGACCATTTAAATGATTTTAATACTGTTACAAGGGAGTTATGTTCTATAGGGGTAAAATTTGATGATGAAGTTAGAGCTCTGTTATTCTTTTGCTCATTACCAGAAAGTTGTAATGGTTTAGTAATGGCCATTAGTAACTATGTTTCTTGATCTAGTACTTTAAAGCTTGATGATGTTGTTAGTGCTCTCCTTAGTGAGGAAATGCGATGGAAAAGCTCCGGTGAGACATCAGGTAATGATTTGAGTGCAGAGTCTAGGGGAAGAAAAATGGAAAGAGGAAAGAGCTCAGAATATTGCAGCAAATAAAGGAAAGACAGATCCAAGTCCAGATTGGGGATAGTGTGCTGGAAATGTGGAAAGAAAGGACACCTAAAGAAAGAATGTAGATCTCGGAAGGGAAAAGAAGGAGATGCACAGCAAGAAAACAATCATGAAGCAAATGTGATAGCTGAGGTGTTACAAGATGCTTTGATTCTTTCTTTTGAAAATATTACTGATTCCTGGGTGGTGGATTCAGGGGCCTCATTCCATGCCACACCCGATAAGAAATAATTTCATGACTATGTTCAAGGAGATTTTGGACAAGTTCATTTGGGTGATGATAAACCCTATGAAATTGTTGGAATGGGTAAGGTTATTGTAAAACAATAGAATGGAAACCAATGGCTACTAAAGGAGGTAAGGCATGTTCCAAATCTAAAGAAAAATCTGATTTCAATAGGGCAGTTAGGTGATGAAGGTTGTGTGACAACTTTCGTAGATAAAGCTTGGAATGTCACCAAAGGAGCCCTCGTAATAGCAAAAGGTGAAAAGGTTGGTAGATTGTATTTATGCAATGGTATTTCTAACTCTGTTAATGCTTTAACTTCCAAAGGAGCAGATGCAACATTATGGCATCATAGGCTTGGACACATGAGTGAAAAGGGGATGAAGATTCTTCACTCAAGGAATTTGTTACCAGGTTTGAAGAATGTTGATCTGGACTTTTGTGAGAATTGCATTTATGGAAAACAGAAGAGAGTCAGATTTCTCAGAGTTGGGAAAGAAAAGAAGAGTGAAAAGTTAGAGCTTGTGCATATAGATATATGGGGACCTGCTCAGGTATCATCTCTCGGTGGCTCTCATTATTATGTTACTTTTATTGATGATGCAACTAGAAAAACTTGGATTTATTGTATTAAGAATAAATCTGATGTATTTGATACTTTCAAGAAATGGAAAGCTCTGGTTGAGATTGAGACATGAAAGAAATTGAAGTGTCTTAGATCAGACAATGGAGGTGAATATTGCAGAAAAGAGTTTGATAGGTACTATTTAGAACATGGAATTCATAGAGAGAAGACAGTTCCAAGAACACCACAAGAAAATGGTGTGTCAGAAAGGATGAACAGAACAATCATGGAGCATGCAAGGTGCATGAGATTGCATGCAGGATTGCCTTTACAGTTTTGGGCAAATGCTGTAGATACTGTTGTTCATCTAATAAACAGAGGGCCTTCAAGTTCCTTGGATGGTGGTGTTCCAAAGGAAGCATGGACAGGTAAAAAGGTAAATTACTCCTTTTTAAAGCCTTTTGGTTTTGAGGCCTTTGTCCATATTGATAAATAAAATAGAACAAAGCTTGAGGCAAAGTCAAGGAAATGTACCTTTATTGGATATGGTGTTAATGATTTTGGTTATTTCTTATATGATTACGAAAATCACAAAATCATTAGGAGTGGAGATGTAATATTCAATGAAAAGGTCTTGTATAAGAGTTAGTTACAGGAAAAGAAACAGGAAAAAGAAAACAAGGAATATGCAGTCCTTGATGAAATCACTGAAAAAATAAAGGTGCCTGAAAATAATAATAATCAACAACCACAACAACAACAACCACCACAACAACAACAAGCACCCCAAACACCTGAAAGTGGTGTTAGAAGATCTACCAGGATAAGTAGACCCCCTGAACGATACTCTCCTTTGTTATATTATTTACTGTTGACTGATTCTGGTGAAACCGTATGTTATGAAGAAGAAATGTAGGTTGAAAGCAAGAAGAAGTGGGAGGTAGCCATGGAAGAAGAGATGGACTCCTTAATGCATAACCAGACTTGGGACTTAGTTAGGTTTCTTGCAGGAAAAACTACATTGAAGAATAAATGGGTTTATAGGATGAAGGAAGAAGATGGAGGAAAACAGAGGTACAAACCTAGACTTGTGGTGAAGGGGTTGCACAGAAGAAAGATATTGATTTTGATGAAATATTTTCTCCTGTTGTTAAAATGACTTCAATCAGGACTATTTTAAGTCTAGTAGCAGCTGAAAATTTGCATCTTGAGCAGTTATATGTAAAGACAACCTTTCTCCATGGGGATTTGGAGGAAGAGATATATATGCAGCAACCACAAGGATATGAGGTGAAAGGGAAGGAGAAACTAGTGTGCAGGTTGAAGAAGAGCTTGTATGGCTTAAAACAGGCTCCAAGGCAGTGGTATCTAAAATTTGACAAGTCTATGTCTGAACAAGGTTATAATAGATGTCACTCTGATCATTGTGTTTATCTGAAAAAGCAAAATAATGGCAGCTATATTATATTGTTATTGTATGTAGATGACATGCTTGTTGCAGGGTCTAACATGTAGGAAATTATGTGCTCAGAATAAAATTGGCAAATTCATTTACAATGAATGATTTGGGAGCTACAAAAAAAATCCTTGGTATGAGAATCACTAGAGACAGGAAAAATCACAAATTAACATTGTCTCAGAATGAGTACATACAAAAGGTGTTGAAAATATTTAATTTGCACAATGCAAAACTAGTTAGTACACTCTTTTCTAGCCATTTCAAACTTAGTAAGGAAATGTACCCAAAGACCCAACAACACATGGATTATATGTCTAAAGTTCCATATGCATTAGTAGTTGGAAGCTTAATGTATGCAATGGTCTGCACAAGGCCTG